>BLKR01003394.1:0-147913 GCA_011170035.1 Teleogryllus occipitalis
CTCGTCCACCTCCCCACTCGTCCATCTCTCCACTCCCCCATATCGCTACTTGCCCACCTCTCCACACTGTTCTACACTTCATTTGCTTTGCTCCCCACTCTTCCAACTCTCCACTCGTCCACCTCTTCATTTGTCCAACTCTCCACTCGTCCAACTCTCCACAGTCCACCTCTTCACTTGTCCAACTCTCCACTCGTCCAACTCTCCGCTGTCCAACGCTCCACTCGTACAACGCTCCACTCGTACAACACTCCACTCACTCACCTCTTCTTGTCCCTCTATTTTCTCGCGATATCTACTCCTCGACCTCTCGACTCGCCCACACATATCCACACTATCCCTTGACCTCCGCTCCCACCCCTTCGCGTACAGAGATCGGCTTCATTCATCCTAATCGTTTTTCTCCTCAATTCTTTTTCAGTTTTTCACCTTTTGTGTTCCGGGCTCTAGATGTAGTGTATTTATGTTTCGCTGAATTGCCCTTACTGTTAACTCTTCTTTTGTGATTTCCACGAGTCGTTACAGACTCAACAGCAAATTTCCTTCCCTCTTCCGGTCGTGCAGCACATTTCCGACAAAATATTCACATCGGGTCACAGTGGATCACGCTAAATCGATAGGAAGGCCGTTATTACGGCTCTCTCCATGAACTCTCTTCTTCAATAGCCTACGAGACGGATCACTCTGTACATTTCCTTTCTGGATAACTGCCATTGGTTTTTCAAGTACCTGTCCAACCAGTCTCCATGTCCTTCATGAAATTAATTTTTTAATCGAGTATTTTCCCACTTATTCTATTCTAGATGACTTAGCGTCATCTTCGCTCAATAGCCTTCTCTAATTTCTCTGTGTTTGCATCTCCCACAAATCCTAACGATCTCTTATATAAATAGCCATATAATCTTCTTTTATCGTGTACTCGTTTTCATTTCCCCCTCTTTCCTTCGCTCTCTTCTCTTCTCACTCTTATTTTCCTTTGCTTCTCACTCACTCTCTTCTTTCTCTCTGCTCTCTGCTCTCTCTCCTCTCTTTTCTCTCCCACCTCTCCCTCCTCTCCTTTCCTTTTCTCTCGGCCACCCGCTGTTCTACTACGACATTCTCATCAGCTATCTCTTTCTCTTCCCCTACTCCCTTCCCTCTTCCGCTCGCCGCATCTTTACCCGGCATCTCACACGACCATACTCCCACCCGTCTGTCTCCCACCCCTACACCCCAGCCGCCATCTGCTCGCCCGCCTGCCTCTCACCTCTCGCCCACCCGCTTCTCACCCGCCCTTCCACCCGCCTCTCGCCTCTCACCCCCCGCCCCCGCCTCTCGCTCTTTCGCCCGCCCGCCCGCCTCTCGCCCGTCCGCCTCTCGCCCGTCCGCCTCTCGCCCGTCCGCCTCTCGCCCGTCCGCCTCTCCCCCGTCCGCCTCTCGCCCGTCCGCCTCTCACCCGTCCGCCTCTCGCCCGTCCGCCTCTCGCCTCGCCGTCCGCCTCTCGCCCGTCCGCCTCTCGCCCGTCCGCCTCTCGCCCGTCCGCCTCTCACTCGCCCGCCTCTCGCTCGCCCGCCTCTCGCCCGCCTCGCCCGCCTCTCGCCCGCCTCTCGCTCGCCTCTCGCCCGCCTCGCCCGCCTCTCGCCCGCCTCTCGCCTGCCTCTCGCCCGACTCTCACCCGCCTCTCGCCCGCCTCTCGCCCGCCTCTCGCCCGCCTCTCGCCCGCCACTCGCCCGCCTCTCACCCGCCTCTCGCTCGCCTCTCGCCCGCCTCTCGCCCGCCTCTCACTCGCCTCTCGCCCGCCTCTCGCTCGCCTCTCGCGTGCCTCTCGCTCGCCTCTCGCCCGCCTCTCGCCCGCCTCTCGCCTGCCTCTCGCTCGGCCGCCTCTCACCTATCCGTCCGACCGCCTCTTGCCTCTCGACCGACCGACCGCCTCTCGCCCTCTCACCCTCTCGCCCGCCCGCCCGTCTCTTGCTCGCCCGCCTCTCACCCGTCCGCCCGCCCGGCCGCTCTCTCGCCCTCCAGCGCCGCCGTGATAGACCTGTCCGCCCGGCCGCCCCCGAGTTCTTAAAGTTTTACCTGCAATCTGAGTTAATTCGCTAGGGAGGTCGTAGGGCGGTAAGGGCTGGAGGGTGGATTTCTCCAGTCCGCCCCTGAGGAGAGTAACTTTTCCTCTCTTCTTCCGTATAGGTTTTCTTCTCGTATTTTATGCATATGACGTTTATAAGGAAAATTAGTTCGTCTAAGGCGATGTGTAGGATATCCACTGAACGTGTTTTAATTAATTTTATTATCTTACTATTTGCTCTACATGAAAAAGAAATGAAAACGTGGAATATTTTCGTTACTTCGGTATTATAGAGTGTTCTCCAAGTTGTCTTTACGATTTTACTGCATTATCTTTTGCCACACTACAGGTTATAAAATATTGCAAGTATTGAAAGAAAGTCATAGATGCCTAGACATCCAATACACCTCCACGTTCTCAAACTTGACGTAAACCAAATACGCTAAAAAGCGATGAAATAGATATTTTTTGTGTTGTGCGATAAAATCACCTACATTTAAGTGTCTCTTGAGCTTTTGTGCCAATGGTCAAGCCAATTCGAATACCTAACTTAAATTTATATTTAATATTTCATATATTCAGTATGCCGTGCGTTTCTTATCATGTATCGATTACTTTCAATGGTCAATATTGATGTGACAAGTACTCATTAGTTTTATTTCCGATGACTTGAAAATCTGGAAAATTATTTAAAAACGCACTTCAATTGTAATTAAAAAGACATGTTTCCATGGTGGTAAATATTTTCTTTATATAGTAAATTATAAATATAGAGAGCGATATTTTCCAGTAGGGATTATTTAAAGAGAGTTTTTTCTCCTTTTCTTCCAGACTACTGTGCGACTAAACATGAGTGCAAGTCATTCACTGATTTTCAAATAATAATGATAATTCAGCCACCATTTTAAAACTTACAATGTGATACAAACCAATTTATTGGTACTAAATGTTTTTCGAACGCAAAGCAATAAATAAACAAGCTGACAGTAATTAGCAGGGAAGGGAAAGAGAGTGTCTCCTTAAAACATGAGTGAAAGCTAAATTAAATGAAAGAAGCAACCAATAACTTTCAATTGCCTCAGACAAAATTTTAATTGTAATTACTTCATATGTGGAAAACATTATTCATATAAGGAAATGAATGGCTGAAATGATGGTACCGTATTCTTCATTATAATGAACAGAAAGAGTTATTACATCAGGAAGACTACAAAAAACGAATATTTTGAGCTAGAATAAAATCTAAATATATAATGTGAGCTGTATTCAAGATTTCATTTACAAAGAAACATGCAAACTCCTGTCTAAACTGGAACCCTTCTTCATTTAGGGGACACACATGCAAAACAATACAACTAGTTAAATCTCCCACTGTATCTCATTCATGAAATTAAAGCCGTCTGCTCCCAATTGAGAAGCCACCCTCTTCCCTGGCCACGCAGCCACCCTCGTACAAAATCCAAGGCCCCCTCTCTCCTGCCAGTGCGAGCGAGCGAGCGTGTGCGGGGCACGGCCCCCTGGAGACGGCTGCTGGACGCCCGCGCTCTCTCTGTTGCAGTGGGGCCCGCCGAGAGCCTGCAGCGACTGCCCGTGCTGGTGTTCGTGCACGGGGAGTCGTACGAGTGGAACGCCGGCAACCCGTACGACGGCTCGGTGCTGGCCAGCTACGCCTCGCTCGTCGTCGTCACCATCAACTACCGCCTGGGCATCCTCGGTGAGTGCTCCGACAATAGCTAACGCCTTTCTTTCTCATTAAATGCTTTCAACTAACGATTCAATATCTACAAGCACCGCCTGGGCATCCTCGGTGAGTGCTCCGACAATAGCTAACGCCTTTCTTTCTCATTAAATGCTTACAACTAACGATTAAATATCTACAAAAACGCCTCGACATCACCTGAGTACACACTTCCGACTACAATAGCAAACGCCTTTCTTTCTCATTAAATGCTTACAACTAACGATTAAATATCTACAAAAACGCCTCGACATCACCTGAGTACACACTTCCGACTACAATAGCAAACGCCTTTCTTTCTCATTAAATGCTTACAACTAACGATTAAATATCTACAAGCACCGCCTGGGCATCCTCGGTGAGTGCTCCAACAATAGCTAACGCCTTTCTTTCTCATTAAATGCTTACAACTAACGATTAAATATCTACAAGCACCGCCTGGGCATCCTCGGTGAGTGCTCCAACAATAGCTAACGCCTTTCTTTCTCATTAAATGCTTACAACTAACGATTAAATATCTACAAGCACCGCCTGGGCATCCTCGGTGAGTGCTCCAGCAATAGCTAACGCCTTTCTTTCTCATTAAATGCTTACAACTAACGATTCAATATCTACAAGCACCGCCTGGGCATCATCTGAGTACACTTCCGACTACAATAGCAAACGCCTTTCTTTCTCATTAAATGCTTACAACTAACGATTAAATATCTACAAAAACGCCTCGACATCACCTGAGTACACACTTCCGACTACAATAGCAAACGCCTTTCTTTCTCATTAAATGCTTACAACTAACGATTAAATATCTACAAGCACCGCCTGGGCATCCTCGGTGAGTGCTCCAACAATAGCAACGCCTTTCTTTCTCATTAAATGCTTACAACTAACGATTAAATATCTACAAGCACCGCCTGGGCATCCTCTGAGTGCTCCAGCAAGAGCTAACGCCTTTCTTTCTCTTAAATGCAACTAACGATTCAATATCTACAAGCACCGCCTGGGCATCCTCGGTGAGTGCTCCAACAATAGCTAACGCCTTTCTTTCTCATTAAATGCTTACAACTAACGATTAAATATCTACAAAAACGCCTCGACATCACCTGAGTACACACTTCCGACTACAATAGCAAACGCCTTTCTTTCTCATTAAATGCTTACAACTAACGATTAAATATCTACAAGCACCGCCTGGGCATCCTCGGTGAGTGCTCCAACAAGCGACTACAATAGCTAACGCCTTTCTTTCTGTTTAAATGCTTACAACTAACGATTAAATATCTACAAGCACCGCCTGAGAATCATCCGACTACACACTTCCGACTACAATAGCAAACGCCTTTCTTTCTGTTTAAATGCTTACAACTAACGATTAAATATCTACAAGCACCGCCTGAGAATCATCCGACTACACACTTCCGACTACAATAGCAAACGCCTTTCTTTCTGATTAAATGCATACACTTAACGATTAAATATCTACAAAAACGCCTAGGCATCACAGGAGTACACACTTCCAGCAGCGGAAGTAAATGCTTTTCTCTCTGATTAAATGCTTGCAACTAACGATTAAATGTCTACCAGCACCGCATCGACAATATCGGTGAAAATTCACTTCCCGCAACGGAAGCAATTAATACTTTCCCTCACAATTAATAATCTACAACTATTGACTAAGTATATTTGGCGAGTACACACTTCCAGCCAAATAAAGCAAATACCTTTCGTTAGTAAATTCTTACAACTACCAATTAAATATTCACAAACACCGCATAGTCATCGTCGGTGAGTATTCACTTCCAGCAACGGAATCAATTAATACTTTCCCTCACAATTAAAAATCTACAACTATCGACTAAGTATACTTGGCGAGTACACACTTCCACCACACACGGCCGCGACATCCACGATAAGTACACATTTCCAGCTACAAAAGCTATTAGCACATACCCTCGCAATTATACAACTACAACGATCGACTACGTACCGTCCGTGAGCCCTCGCCAATCTTTACACAGAAGCAATTAATATTCCCCAGAAAGTATAAATACTCATATGGTTATAAATCAACGACTATCAACATTGAGACAACATTCATGGCTAGTACAATAAATACTATTACCATATGACTTAGTCAAATAGTATTCCCCATAATCACAACAAATTATATGATTAAAAATCAACAACTAACGTCTTGGAATGCTTGGTACAAACACCTTGCGCTTCTACAAGAGCAATTTCCAAATTAATTAAAAGACACAGACATTCAATATCATTCAAAGACATTCAATATCAACCGCCATGCACCGACATCGTCTCATCGATCTGTAAGTGTACGTCGAAAGTCATTACATTCCACATTCCATACTCTTTCCAATAACTTCCCGATAACCTGGAGAGACAAATTTATAACTGGGTTATAGAATTTATAAATATTCTTAAAATATGTATACATACAATTCAATATTTACAACAAGTTATTGTCATAACTCTCTTCATATAGTTCATATATTTTAACTTTCATACTTCGGCAAATTCAAATTAAGTCACTGAGATAATAATCATTCTTTTTCAAAACATAATTTTTTCTCACTCAATAAAGAAATATTTTAATTATAAATTAATATGACATCCTCTTCTTCATTCTCGTTTTGCTTTTTTATATGAAACCGATGTAATATTAAAATAATAATAATAATAATAATAATAATAATAATAATAATATTAATAATAATAATACGTTCCTCATGTAATTTTTAAGGACTATTTTTGTCGTAAAACGTAAATATCATGTAGTTGTTTTAAAACTGGGTCTGGCTTGAAATTGAACACGTTCTTTGAATAAAAATTCTTGCATTTTTAAAATCTTTTTATCTCATCAAGTTCTAAAAACATTTTATCGTCCTAAGTCTTTTCCTTACAATTTCGAAGAAACGCATTACTCTCTTGAATGAAATGTTTCCATAATTTTTCTGCAATAAAAAAGTACTAACTCATTTGTCAAAAGTACTAACTCTAATGCTCGGAAATTTATGTTCGCTCCAAGATTGGCTAACTCCTCAAATCCTCTACGAAAGGCAATTCGTACTTTTTCTCTTCGTAAGGAAATCTGTCATATCTGCTAATGAAGGAACAAAGGTGTTTCCGAAAACAATGAACGTTCTTATATTAGACTCCAAACGCGGCATGGTAAGTAAATTGAAAATACCTTCCAGGAAATATCATCAAAAGAACATTTTCAAGAACGTCTTTCTATAATAATGCCGGGAATTCTACTACAAACTAGCACTCAACATAATACAAATTCCATGAGAAAGCATGATTTATCAAATTGTTAATTCACAAGCCTCGACGGCAAGATCCGTGTCAGGTACTATATTAAACATTCCTTCTAACATAAATTCTTTTGGAGAAAATATTTCAGTGTCGTAACAAAACACGAGACCGTAACTTAGACTTCACTGGACATCAGACTCCCTTGGAAAATTTTAAAAAAGGCCATAAGTTATTGAAATCTATTCTGACTATTTAAGAAATAATCGTCTAACAATTCAAAACTATTTTTTTAAACCAAGTAAAACCACAAACTGAGCGCGTTTTTAGATGCGCCTCAACATTAGAACCCGAAAATTTTACTTTTGAATTAAAATCTTCAAGGAAATTTTTCAATGATTTATGATTGTTAAAAGGTCAAGCTGCTTCAGTCCTAGCAATTTCTAAGGATAAAAAATAAACATATTTAAAAATACAAAATAGAAGTATTTAGCGTAGTTTTATTACAGCTTTGTAGTGCAAAATAAAGCTTTTTCTGTGGCATTGACGTTATCTTCAGTTTATCATACTTTTTAAAAATCAAAAACTCTCCACAACATTTTACTATAATATTCATAACAAAAGTAAACAATTTTAATAATTCTCTCTTTCTAATTCTAATAGGCGGAGAAGCTTTGTTTTACAAAAGTATTACTCATTAAAATAATTATTTAAAAAATAGCAATAAAGTAACTACAATTCACACTTTATCAAAACAATATTCTACACGGAGCTGTGATTTTGATTCAAATGATTAAAAACATTATTAAGCTCCATTCAATTTTCCAAAGATCTATCAATTACAAGAATTATAACCACATTGTCAAAATCTAATGAATCATATCATTATAATTTGAAATCGGTATTAAGATTACAAAATTAAAAGATTAAACACCCGTTTCCAATAACTCAAAAAAACAATTACAACAAACTACAAAATAAGAAAATGTATTAAAACACTAAGGTTATGTTTGTTAATCAATATTTCGCAAGTACGTAGTGTATTTCGCATTACGTAGTGTATTTCTGTCAAAATCTGGACTCGATATTTTGCAGCATTTCAAAACTTTCATTATCCAACATTTACGAAATGTGACAATAGTTTCATTCAGTTTTCGAAAAGTTGTATTCGTTTCGTTGTTTCAATAATAATGTTGATTTGGTATATTTTTTTCAAGAAAACTGTCGTATTTGAATTTTTACAATAAAATTTCCTTCGCAAGAACACGCTTGAGATTGAAAACCTTTAATAAAAATTAATAAAGTCTATGAAAATTTTACCTATTTGCTCATCAGTTATTCTAAAAAGAACACTTATTCTGTGCAAAAGAAAATCACTGTTTAAAAACTCCAGATGAGAAACATAAAGTAACCATACTCGATGCAAATATTGTGAATAAATTGCGTCAAGATGCCTCAATTGCAATTTCAAGCAAATTACTCCTTAAGTTTTTTTTAAGAAAAATCATAGCAAGATTTGAATAAAATTATATAGAATCAAGAAAAGCCACTTTAAACTATCAATAACATTTGGTACTTAAGGGCAAAAATTTAATCTATAATGGAATTGATACAGGTTGAAAACATAGCCCCTTTCTAATGAAGAATTTTGTGAATCCAAATTTTTATCATTCAGAATTAAAATATTCTAACATAGTGTTTAAAATATATGAATACATATTTCTTCAGATATTTATAATAAACATTATTAAAATTCATTAAGTCGCACCAAAATTCTTAACTTTATGGTCGAATAGGTTTGTTTGGTTACCTTAAAATTAAAGAAGTAAAGTAAATAATCATGCGTTACGGAAATAGTTTTATTTCATGGTACACTCAGGGACAGAATTTTAAAACAATATGGAATAAACCCACACTAAATACTGAAACTTTTCTTTTCAATACATTTCTGGAAACATTGCTCTCTTTGAACTTTAACTATCATTCAGGAGATTATCCTTGTATCTAAATTCGCAACATTCAAATTAGTATATTTTTTGCACTTAGTTCATGACTTACAATTCAATATTTTAGAAAATTTCTAGAAACTACCTTACAAACTGACCTGAAACTTGCATGAGTTCATTCAGTGGACATTAACTCTTGCTTTTGGCTCGAAAACGAGCTGAGGACTGACCTCAAAAGACAAAATTATTAATGAGCAACTGTAAATGAGCAATTATAAAGCCACCTTGGACAAGAAATGGAAAGAAATGAGCTTGAGGTCTCGGCGACCCAGCACAACTATTAGGTCCAAGCATAAAAATATTAGTTGAATGTATCGTTGCCGACGCCGACGCTAAACTGATTTAAAAGTATTTTCATATGTTGAACATTTCTTTCACTCTTCATTTCTTTCATGCGTAGCTTTGTTCAAATATGTTCTTACAGTATCTGTCTGTGGACTTAACAATGAATTGTAGTAGCTGATAATGTTGTTGCCTGTTACCTCCATTCGGGATATGAACTGGTAATATTGCTATTTCAAAATTATAATCGCCATAAAAATACTTTGAAGGCATTGATGATGCGAATAGTGTTTAGTACAGCTACATTTTTTACGATATTTGCTAATATGCACAATAATGCACAAGGGTCACATGTAAGCTGTTCTTCTGGGTTTTATTTATTTATTTATTTTACGTCAAAAAACAGTTGAAACTGCATATGACGTGCTATGAGGAGAAGTGAATTCTGTGCACATTTTCAAAATTCTGTGATCCCTACACAAAGTCATATACTACTTGAATTTTGAAAATTAAAAAAAGCTCTCATGTAATAAAATATATTTTCAAGGATAAATAAGCAATAAATTTTGTTCTCTTATCCATGAAGTCCTTCGTCAAGAAATAATACTTCCTGCCGCGACAACATGGAAACGATAATTTGAGTAATTGTATTTCCCACCGAATTCTAGAAGACGTGCACAGAAAATGAAGTTACATTTATGTCCAGAAGCAAAAGAAGGGGCCATCTCAGCATTTGCTCAATGGATCAGGGAAACTGGACGAAAAACCTGATCGAGATGGGGGTCATTGATCCGGAAGCTGTAGTACAATAGTTGTTACAGGTTGTTTATACACATTTATACAGTCCAAATGGTAAATAATACATTATGTATCATTGTTAAAATTAATGTTACTTTTCTTGTGATACTCAGTATAGTCTCTAATTATATAGAAACAGTTCTGCAGCAGAAACGATTTCATTTTGGATTTAAACTTTTCTATTGAATTTAATCGTTTAATGTCATCTGGCAAAGTGTTGTATAATAATGTACATGTATTGTATGTGAATTTTTTGTAATGAGCGGTTGATACTGTCACCTGATGAATATGATTTCTACGTCGAGTGTTATAGTAATAGAATTCGGCATTTTCTGAAAATATATTCCCGCCCTTAAGCAAGTCATTTTTGACAAAAACCACTGATTTGTAAATCAACAGACAAGGTAATGGTAAAATTCCTAGATTAATGAAGAGAGGCTTCCAAGAACTACGTGGGTGGGATTTGATTATTATTCGTACAATTCGTTTTTGTAATCTAAAAGTCTAGGAGCTATAAAATGTATTTCCCCAGAGATTCTCTAATAAATATATAAATAAATTCTCTAATTCCTCAGTTATTCTCTAATACTAATATTAGGTCATTCTCAATTAGCTCTCTAAAATTGTATTGCAAAATCTTCTACAACTACATTTGTTTCTTCCCCGAAATTGCTGAACACTTCCATATTTTCCTCCGCTAGTTTTTAAAGAGATTAAAACTTCACAAGCTCAGTGAAATTTGTGTTTATTTCCACTTCTTCAATGGTTCTATTAATCGTTTGGTATGCGAATCTATATAAACATTAAAAGCCTACTATTTGGTATGTTTATGAGAATAAGTTGTTAGTAAAGTTTAATAAGAATAAGTTATGAGTCACATTCATTTGAAAATCGGTATTTGTGACACTCAAGAAAGTAAAAGTGAGAAGTCGAACGTTTATTCATTCTCTAACATTTCTCCATATTCACTTGAAATTCTTCAAATTTAATTAGTTCCAAGGCAATACTGTTCGTATGTTTTTGCAAATTTATTTTTTTAAATATGGTAATAAGTCTTACGGATCAAACATAAATTTAAATATGTCGCGCGATTCCTTCTTTTGTTCAAATTAACTTCAATTGTTCACCTAAAGACGTCAACAACAGTGTTGCCAACGTCTTGAAAGAAAATTATGGCGTATTGAGCAAAAATGTCTTTGAGTACTGGAGTTTAATCAATACTTCCTACATAGATTTATTTAGGTGACGTTGGTTTGATTCCTTGCGTACTAACATTGCAGCCCCAAAACACGTAAAAAAAATTTTGGAATTTCTTTGAACCAAAAATAAAATATTGTTTCTCATATGGAGATCGATAAGTGTCGAATGTCTCGATTGGTGCACGGGAAGTGGTCTAGACATGTGTGACATAACTGTATATACGCACATCTGCACACTGGAGGAGTTACGTAAATACTGTATAGAGATATACTTTTCAATACGCATTTGATTACGCAATCACTTATCATTCAGATCAAATTCCATCTATTCTTTCCAAACTAGCAACTCCTACTGAAAATTGTGTATTAAGTTAAAATCTGCTTTCTGGTTCTAACGTCATGGTATTACAATTACAAAATAAAACATTTGAGGTATTTCAATTACAAAAAATATGCACGTAATTCAGATGGTATAGGTTACATGTCTTGATCGAAGTATCAAAGTTTCTGAGTCCAAAATAATTAAATCATAGTATTTTACATACTCTATTACGCTACCTAGAGAAATTGAGCTAATGCTGCAAAATACTTATGTAAAGATGTTTATGAAAATACACGCTTTATGGATTCCTGATACCGAAAAATATATTTTTATGTATTCTTGTCAGTCCAACCGTCCGTATTTGTAACTTACTTAATATGCAAACCGTATAGAGGTTCTCCTAAAATAGGCATTACGCAATCAATATAGACGAACGAGGTTCTGGAGGATATTTTAATTTTGGGGAGTATTTCATGTAGTACAATTCCCAAATGTTTTAAATAAACACTTCACTTTACATGTTTTGCCCAAATAGAGCACGTTTTACTTATAAAAACTGTTCAGCTCATATTTTATTAACACCTTTGCATTATTGGAAATTGAAGCTGTTCAAATTTGATTACAACCTGTCTTACACCTTCAGTATTGAAGCCAAATATTATTTTCTTAAAATAATCTACGCCTCAATATTAGACGATTGCATCATTTCATAAACAGATTTTTGAAAATGTTAATACTTTTCGCGTAATTTTGTGTTAAGTAGTGGCAATTTTGCAAAAATTCGTAAACAAGATCTTTTAAACAACCAATTCAAGTTTCAACTTTAAATTTATGGTATAGATAGACCACAAAACATTGTATAAATTATTTGATATGTCATTTCCATTAAAATGTATGAATATTCAAACTAGAGGTGCTACAGAATGGCATAGACTTTATCGTACCAAATTTTTCTAATTTCCTTGGTGTGGCCTGGCTTTAAGGTCACGCTCTATTCTCTGGCCAGTTACCATCTATCGTCGCCCAAAGTGCATATTTTTGTTGACAATTTCTGTACTTTTTGCTTTCCTAGTATTACAACCGAATTATTACTTCAAGAAAATTAAAGAAGAGTAGAAATTCGTCATAAATAGAAGTTCTCATAGAGAAATTCGTAGCCGTTTTCGAGAAAATGGCGATTAAGCTTCACTATAAATGCGAAATTTGAAGCTGTTTTTCTCGGAAATCTATTAAGTTTTCGAAAATGTTAAACTGAAGTCACTTGAAGCACTTCTACTTAAAAATGAAATAATGTATAAAAAATTTATGTAAATGCCAATATTAACGGCGTGAGAGGTATTTCAAAAAATTACATTTGTGTAATTTTTGAAAAATAAAAGAATACCCCAAAATGAACTTTACGTCATAAAAATTACCACTATCCATTTGAAAAATTTGAAAAAAAAAATTTGGAGCCATTTTTGTGAAAATGGAGTTTATGCGGTTCTGAAAATGCGAAATTTTGAGCTCATTGTTATAGAAAACTGTTGTGTTTTCGAGAAATTTTATTTGACATTATTTAAAGCGAATGTACTCATAAATACAATAACGTGAAGAAATAACCTCTAATGTAAATATTACCGACGTGATGGACAGATCAGAAACATAAATTTTTGTACTTTTTGAAAAAAATAAATAGAGCAATGTGGCGTTTATGTCATCAGATAGGGTGCATTTGTTACTAACTCTTCCAAAAATTTAAAGACAAAATTTGGGGCCGTTTTTGAGGAAATTTTGATAATGTCCGGGAGACTTTATGTATCCCTAAATATTAAACAATGTTTTTCAAAATCTCAAAGCTTCAACTAGAGCCAGATCGACAGGGCTTTCTTCAACTTAGAAAAGATTGTACACATGGTTTAGGCGCTAGCAGTGTTCGGAGACGGAGGGACGGACAGACAGACGGACGTTTTGAAAAAAAAACACTTTTTTTCAAACACTATCAGAAGATCCGAAAACGTATTTCCGTTAAAATCTCGAAATCAATTTTCCGTAGCATTACATAACTTTCTCTATACTACGTATATTACTCCGTATATACGTATGGATACGAGAAAGTAAAAATTAGAAAACTGTTTTGTGTATGCGTCTGGGACTGTGAGATGCCCAAAAATCTTTGCGGACTAACAATCAAGACAAAGGCGTAAATCTGCAAGCTCGCGTTAAATTATTATGGGTTATGGGTTAGACACACCCGCAGAGGCATGTGGCAGGTAGAATGAGGAGATCCCTGATTGAAGTAACCTGTCATTAGCTTCGGAAATGTGTGCAATCATATTCAAGTGTTCGAATTGTTTGGCTTGTTTTATACAGACTCTGGTTATGGTGATTTAATAAACCCCCGTTCTCCTCTGAGTCCACAGTCTCCTCTGAGTGTCCTGCGTGATTTACAGTCTCCCCTGAGTGTCCTGCGTGATTTACAGTCTCCCCTGAGTGTCCTGCGTGGGTTACAGTCTCCCCTGAGTGTCCTGCGTGGGTTACAAGTGGCGGAGGCGACGCGCGATTGTTTTAGTTTGAAGCTCGGGGTTACTTGATATTCTGCGCGACAAAGGCCGTTGAGTTCTAATTGGCGACAGCAAGCGTGCGACTGCCATAGCCTGGTGATTCCTCCGCACCGCGACTAAAAGCGATGAGTTAGCTGATTGTGCCATCACATACCGAAAGCGTCTCGTATGTTATTATATGAGTAAAATGGCCTTCGGAGAGCGAAACGGTCTAGAAGTGCTAGAAGTATTGAAGGGTGTCAAGACGGCATTATGATACTTAGAGACAGGAAATTACTCATGAAAAATGTACTACTAAGCATATAATTGAAAATAATTGATTTTAAAAGGCAAATAAATTTATTGAATTTTTCAGTTCGTGTTGTTAATGTATATTGCTGTATCTCTATATTAATAAAATAAATTATTATAGGCCGACCTGGATGGCCGAGGTGGCTAAGAGCGAGTACCGACTCAGCGCTTCGGTCCGAAGGGTCGCGGGTTCGAGTCCCGCCTTGGGCATGGCTGTTTGTCCCTTGACTTTGTGTGTGTGTTGTCGTGGAGGGCCTCGCGTTCTGCTGACCCCAGATCAGAGGAGCCCGCAAGTGTTTGTCTAGTGTATGGTCGAATATGCGTCCCTTCGGGACGTAAAGGGCAACCGGCTGTCGGCTGGATAAGAGCCCTAGGAAAAAAAAGTATTATAGAGAAATTCTGTTTAATTTTGACATCATCGGATTTAGCGATTCTCAGATATAGTGATCCAAAAATGTTATGCCCCAGAAGTTCACTATAACCGGAGTCAACTGTATTACGTAGTTGTTATAAATAATTGTGAAAACGATGTGTGCTATTGAAGCACCAATAGGTTTTCCTGGCAAAAATTCACCTTCTTTTGATAAATAATTCATTAATGAATGATACATTACTACCATAAATGTATTGTCAATTTGCCAATAGAATAAACACTGATAGCTTTTCCTTCATTTGCATTCACCATTCTCTTCGACAACCTAGCTTATCATATTGTTTTTCTCTCACCAATAATACATCAGTACTTTAATTCTCTCTTCAGCAAGTAAATCGATTTGTTCTGATGCATGGGGGAGATCCGAATTCATTCCAACGTGTGAGCGTCCCGGAGTTCATTAATTGAATAAAGAGTATAATCGGCTTACTCCAGTCAGTATGTTTTAGTCTCTCCTTCTCGGGAATATGAAGCTGATTAACGTATTCACGAGGAACGAAGTGTGAACACAGATGGGTAAATAGCCACCCGAAAAGCGCTTGGACAAAGTAAACCTTGTTTACAGGAGTTTCTCTTCTGAGGATTTATATCAACCTTCAGTGCATCCTTTGAGAGCCGTTAGTGAGAACAAACTGGATAAAATATCCAGATTTTATTTATTTCAATCACTAGAATCATGTTAATGGAAAATAACTTTCTTCTATCTTCTGCGAACCACCACACCATACATTTTTGATAAATAATCACGACTTACTTCTTACTAAAGGAGTCGTCCTTCGTACTAAAGGAGTTGATTTTTCTTGGTTGTATAGGTTGAAAATTACTTTCTGGTAGTCAGAATCTACGTTTTGTGCGTTCTTAACATCGAAAAAAATATTATTTCTCAAAACATCCGGCTGTGAACAACAGCTAGATCATTCACATGAATTTCACTGAAAAGTATATTGCTGAATCGCGGCTCCTCGAATATGAAACGTTCCTTTAAGTGAGTATATTACATCAATCTCCAAACACATTTTAAAAAATTGCTCAAAAATGTTTCGATTTTTATTTTTTCGCCCAAATAGATAACGTATAATTGTTTTTGACTCCCTCCTACTAGTACATAATTGAATGCAAATATTTTGTGTACCTCTTTCAAAATTAGATTTGTAATTAATTTATATTCAATTCTTTTCAAAATGTGAGTACTTTTAGCATACTTTTGAGTGATATCCTAACAATTAAAAATTAGAGGTTCTATAGAATGCTACAGATTTTCTCACACAAGTTACTTTTTCAATCGTCTTCTCTATTATTTATAAAGTGTAGTACATACCTTTTACGACTCTCACACGCCACCGATCTTTATAAATGACGTCTCTAAAGAAAAATAATTTTACAGATACGTGACGAATTGCACTTTTACTTTAAAAATATGAAGGATTTGTTTAAAACCCCCGTTTAAATATTCACGAGAAATGCAAACCGCGACACTCTGTCGCATTTCTGAATCTATATCGTTACATAACTCCTAAACAAAGCATTTTTAGGGTCTGAAAAACTAAAATGTTGAGGCCAAAAGCTCCCAGGAAACGTTCTACACACCTAAATCTACAGGATGAGATCTTGAACATTCTATTACAGTTTTTCTGGTTCGACGCTTGTCGATATTACCACACCTTCAGATCCTGTAAAATCTGAAACTGTATGTGAAATTATCCTAAATTCTTGATATTCAACGCGACTTAATTACACCGATGTACCTCTCTGCTCGAAAATAACCTTAAATAGGAATAGTTTGTATTGACAAGGGTGTATTTTATTGTATATATATATATATATATATATATATATATATATATATATATATATATATATATATATTACAGGCTTAATATGGAAATGGAAAAATAAGGAAGAGGGTGTGGTATAACATGCGAGAGTTCCCGCACGGGTACACTAGTCTCTTAAATCAGGGTGAGCTTTCTGTCTCCCTACCCCACTCTCTTCCAAGCTGCTATTTATCGGCACCTAATAGACATGTCAGATCCTCTTTCGGCGCCTACAGCTACTCCAGAGACATTCCTAGTGAAGAGGTCCTTGGCGCAAAGTCCGAATACCGCAAAGGCATATCTCATATATTTGCTCATGTTATTCCATGGTCGCATCCCGGTGCTTGTTGGATTGTTCTGTGCGTAGAGATTCAGTTTCTCAATTATTCACCATTTTCTTGTGAGGCGGAGAGATGATGGAAGGATATTTACGTAAAGCAGGAGAAACTCGCAATACCTCCATGCCAGTACACAAAATTCATGTTGTACGCGCGTATCGAACACACAACTCTAGTGTCGGCATACCTGGGCTTCCCCTATCCCAAGCCCTGTGTCGATTGATTGATTCGTGATTTCGGACGCGCCAGCTGTTAAGGTTTGATTGATTGATTGATTCGTGATTTCGGACGCGTCAGCTGTTAAGGTCATTAGTGTCATAAGTGTATCGAATGTTTTTGCTCGGGATGTGGTGGTGATCTTCCCCCATTGGATGTTGAGATCCGGCGCCGACCTACCTGTCGGCTTGTGGATATTTTTCCAACCGGGTATCTCCCACCAGTGGGGCACCACCTCGTCGGAACAAACTCTAAACCTCCGACTGGTCTCCTATGGGCTGCATGTAAGTATTAGAGTGTGTAAGGGATGAGGATGAAACAAGGAAGAGGAAAGATCGCGCGCGGCTCTTGGTCCGTTTGTCATATTACTGCTCCAACATTCGCCTGGTGTTAATCGAAGAAACTACGGAGAACTACTGACCAGAGCGGCAAGCTAAAATTATCTTCCAGAGAGCGGATAGCTTGTCAGCTAGGTTGAATTCAGCCGCTGTCTAGAGGAGAATTCTAGCGGCCAGCTGCTCTCATCGGTAGTTTTTCGTGATTACTCCGATGAATACCAGGTGAATCCCTGAGCAGTACCCTAATAAACGGGTCACGGATCACGCGCGAACTTTCCTTCCTCTTCTTTGACCTATCCTCACCCCTTACACACACGCACTATCATGCACTTCACTACCACACATGCCGGGAGACCGGTCGGGGTTTTCGAGTTTCTCTCTGCGCATGCACTACACTTACGGGACTAATTACCTCAGTACTTGACGTGCTTGGAATTACTAGCAATCAATCAGTTAATTCTAGCAACAATGCAAATAAAGATACTGTAGCCTCAAAATCTGTGAACTTCGCGCTCAGAACAATTTTCCCCAAATTAACAAACTCTCTAGAAAATGTTATAATACAGAACATCACATTACAGCATCTTTCAGTTAACAAAATGATTTAGTTCATTTTCATTTAAAATTTAAATTCGAAAAATTGTGTTTGGTCAAACAAACGTTGATTTTTCATATCGTCTCAAATTTTAGGTCTGATAATAGTAGAATTAAAATACGTCTTTAATAATGTTGTGGAAGACTAAAACTCGGTTCCTTGTGCAAAATTGTATAGAAAAAATTACAATTTGTTCTTTAAGAAATGACGCATCAGCTTATCTGAAATTATGCGCAATTTTGAACTCATTTTGATATAAAACTTTTTAGTTTTCGAGAAATTTCAACAAATAATTTAAAGTGCCTGTTTTCACTGATAGATTGAGGTTTATGTCATGCCGGATGAAGTCATCTCTGTATATCGCTTTGTTTACCATAGAGTTCTGGACAATGGGATTGTGTTCCCGCGGGAACATTGAAATAAATATATGATACTCGTTGCTATTTATTGGGTATTGTAAAATATTGATGCATGCACGAGTTTATATTGAAATAAAATTTTAACTATTTATTCACGGTTACTCGAGATTCTATCATTAGTCAATATTTCTAACACTCACAAATGCAATAACGTCATTAAAATTCTTATAATGTAAATAGCAATAAAGTGAGTGATATTTTAAAAACTTACATTTGTGTATCTTTTTGAAAAATCTAAAGAACACACGTCAAAATGGCATTTACGATATATTTACGCTCTATATCAAATGTTAAAAGAGAAACATTGTGGTACCGTTTGTGAGAATATCTCGTTTTTTACGAATTGCCCATATTTGACTTAAAATTGAGCAAAAGCTATTAATATTATATCTCTTCAGTTTACAATCCTCAATCATGTTCTTTATTGGTCTTATATTGATCTAGTGACATTAATAACAATTTTAGGTTTTTTGTTTTTTTCCAGAAGGTAAAGAAAGTTGCCGAGGTATCTAAGTTTAAATTTTTTTAAGCGAGAGAATTATTTAATGAATTGTTAATTGGGAGGTTAAAGAGTTGGATGGTGTGATGTTCGTACTTTGATTTTTAGAGAAATTCCAGGAAAATCAGTAATTAAGATTTGATTTTCTTTAAAATGACCTTATTACCTAGACAATTTTAGTGATACTGAAGGCAAATCGTTTAAATAAAGAGTATCTATTGTGTATTATTAGGGACGTGATCAGAGATGAGTTCGGTTCTCTTTAGAATTCACTTGCTGCGACATCACTTGTCTGTTTACCATGTTATGAAGAGTTCACTGTCTAGTAATAATTTGCTGGGAATTTATGTATTGAAGAGATAATGATAGGAACGTAGTAATAGGAGTAAACAAACAACAACTAACGTAGTGATAGGAGTTATTATTTAAATTCATATGTTCATTATGTAGAATGTCGGGGTATGAGAAAGCTGAATATGAGTAATGTGTTTTTTCTGATAAATATGTCCCTTCTACAGCCGACTGAGTGTCTGAATGTGTGTTGGGTGGGAAATAAAAATGTGGAAATATTTGAAGGAGTTTTGTGATATTATTACCCCGACACAGACTGGTCCCAATGAACAAAAACCTGGACAAATATGAAGTTTTGTGTTGATTTACTGAAAATTTGTGATGGGTTTTAAGAAAACAAAATAACATTTTTGGAAAAAAATGTTGGATCCAATATGATGGACTAATATTGTTAAAAGCATTTATTATATCAATATGAAATAGTTTATGGAGTGATTTAAGGAACAGAATTAATAAAAATTGCGTTTATTGCTTAAAATGTGACCTTTCAAATACAACAGAATACATTGATTTGTATGTTATTTTTACTGATTTAATTTTTTGGTAGTAATTGATGTTGGCAGTAATGTTGTCGTACGTTTGGTTGAGATTCGGTGTTGCCTGTTCTGATGTGCTGAGTAGTATGTTCTGTGGGTTAATGTTGCGCGGGTGGATTACCGCAGAGAAATCATCTTTCTAATAACGTCCCTTTTAAAATATCAGTAACCTACCCGAATAAATTTATAACTTACAAAAAAACTAAGTAATACATACACATACAAATTGGCATTTTCATGGATGCAAAAATTTATGTTTATAATACGTTAAATAGTTGAAAGTTAC
The DNA here is from genome assembly GCA_011170035.1 of Teleogryllus occipitalis. NCBI lineage: Eukaryota > Metazoa > Arthropoda > Insecta > Orthoptera > Gryllidae > Teleogryllus > Teleogryllus occipitalis. Next base: position 20,319 of record BLKR01003394.1, read on the forward strand.
TTGGCAATGGTTTGATAATAATAGTAAAACATTTGTTCCTGAGGTTGTGTATGCTGTTCGTATGCTTGTAGAGTCCCTGTCATTACAAATGGGAATACACAGAAAATAGACCTCAAATAATAATTTACACTTCACATAACATTCTAAAGGTAATTCACGTAAAACATACAGTGTTACAGTGTTACTTTAGCTCTTCTCTGTTTACTGTTGATTGTGATTGTATGTAACGAGTAACTAGAAACTTGCAGAAGGACGGTCAAAGTCGATCTAGTAAATAAACAATTTACCACATATGCCACGTATGTCAGGATCCAGCAGATACTAGAAGTAGGCATGAATGTAGCATGCACCGAATAATTAGTGTGCGTAATGTTCACTTGTTCCGTGCATTGGTCTGACTAATAATATCACTGTTAATTAAAGGCACGCAGTTAATGACAACGAATATCAAACAGCACGTGTACATACCCATCAGCGTTAATCAACACAAAGAGAGTTGCAGAATCATAATTATTAGTAACAAACTGTTATTTCCAAGACCTGCCACAGTTAATACTGCAAGGCGTAATGCATTTATAGAAATAGATAATGAACTGAGATACCATATATAACCACGGTTATGTTGATCAAATGCAATTCAAACGTCAGACTGAAGCCTCACTCACAACAATAATTAATTTTAAGTAATAAATTGTTTTTTATAACGACACATGTAATTCGACGGTGTCGTACATTTTTAGAAACAGTTAAACTGAGGAAAATTATAAAACCTTTCATGTTGAAAGTGTGAAGATAGTCCGCCACGCGTGAGAGTTTGGACGAAAAGATATAAAAAGTGAATGTTTTCTTTATCCAATAATTCTTAAGAGGTCTTACCGTAACTATTCGTTTGGAACTTGTCAATAGGTCCACGAGTTTCAAAGCGAAGAGTATCTTATCTTAGAAGTTTCAAACCACGAGTGGAATTCGATTAGACTATTTCACGAATAAAAGTCATAAATCGAATACATAGAATAAACATATTGTTAAAAACAGCAAAAAATATTTTTGGTGGATTATTATAGACGTTATGATTATTACTGCAGATTCCGTCTTGGAAATAATATTTATTTATTTTCCAAAACTATCGAACTCATCTGAGGTAAGATGATAGCGAAATGAACACATGTGGACTTTTCTATTTTAGGTACCCGTGATTGGTTTAGAGCCATCTTATTATAAATCGCTATTGGTCGGATTGAAACTAATAATTCATGGGAGGAATATTCAATACAATATCCAGAAGATGTTAATGAATGATTGAGGTCGTATAAAATGACTCATCTTGTTGATGCTCTTTGGTTCTGCAGTAGTAACCACCAATGAGATTGCTAGTCAAACTTGAAAATCACGTTGTATAATTACAAAACCTGACATTGTAAAATTTAATCTTATGCAAAGAAATACATCGTAGAAATTGCAATGAAACGTCATTAAGAGAATGCTGCGTTTGACAGGTCGCTTTATTTCTTCTGAAAGAAATTCATGTTCAATTTCTATTTTATATAAACCGTAGTTTTACTTAATGCTGAAACATGCCCGCCGTTGACTGGTGACAATTTGAAACAAAATTATTACTGACAAATATAATTTGGGCCCCAGGAAAAGGTTACACTTGAAACCTAATGATTCCTACGTAATTTAAATATCTCTCCTTCCAAAATTATGTTGAGCTAGCTCAGTTAATTGGGGTTCGAAGTTCATAATCGTTGCTACTTACTCTGCAACCAATTATTCAATCTGCCATCCATACGGAGTGGCGAGGAATCTGAAAATCTTATTAAAATGCTGGATTGCACGTAACGAACAATGATAATCAGCTTTCATTCAACTTAACAAATTAGAATTTATTATAATGATAATCAAAAATGAATCATTCTTTGGTGATGACCAGTTTTCTCTGTATTACAATAATTATAAACCTTGTTATCCATTCGTGGGTCTTCGCGCACTCTCCACTTCTTCGTTCGATGGCGCCCCGTAGAACCTTCACCGTCGACACAGCAGTATCTTGCTTCTGGATAAAGTTCTCACCTAATGTCCGTTATCTGGTTCAAAATTCTCCCGGCGATACTATTATAATCCGTGACTTTCCTCCCTTGCGTCTCGGGTGGACGCCTAGACACGAATTTTACTTCCTATAAGAACGCTCTATCCTAATATAAAAAACGATAGTTAATTTAAACAACTGTCAATTAGTCTTTTCTCGATCTAGTAAAATATATCACGAGCCGACCCACTCATCACCGCATTGCTCTAGCAAATGAATGTTCTTCTAAAAATTCGGAAGAATCCGAATTTTATATATTTTCTATTGTCTCCCAAAACAATGCTTATCCCGCATTTGCTCTGTCATTTCAACCTAACGAAAATGATCTTTAACGCCGGTTGTTTATTTGGCACATAGCGACCCCCTCGCGATCCTCTATTGACATCCCTATATTCTGTGTCATATAAAATGACATTTCCATAATTAAAATGGTTCGTCATTTTGGTATATCACAATACTAACAACGTTGTGGCCTGATTCCTAAATTTCCTTCACACTCTAGTTATGATGAAGCATTTTAGACCAATCTTACATCTAACGTTTTCTCGCCAGTACGGTATTAACGACAAAGTCTGCATTTTGCAAATTCGTGAACCCCAAAACGTCCAACTTATCATCTAGTGCGTAACGCTTTGATTAACAAATCTGCCAAGAAATTTGGTGGCCTGAAAAATGCTCGGGTCATCGCTAGAGCTACTTTCGTTTCCCTTTCCCCCCTCCATATTACCCCTCTGCGGGCAGGCGACCATACTAATCTTCTAAATTCTAGTCTTCCCAAAATTTAATTTGAAGTAGTTCGTGGTATCGATGATATACCATGTCTTATCGACACTAGCTGCATTGCAGGACCGAATTCAGCCACTATTTGGGGGAGGATTCTATCGGTAGGCCGCTCTCAACTGTTGTTTGCGAAGGGTTTACTCTCAAATAACAAAATATAATCATTACAAAACAAAAAAATGTAAACATAAGTTTTAATAGTTTGAAATAAAACATTGGTCTTGTAAACCAAAATTAAGAATATCTTTTAAAACTTCTGAGAAAGAATATAAATTCCATCACTAATCCCGAAAATTAATATTTTAATTAAACTATTCTCTGATATTTTTTTATTAATATCAACATTCATTATTATAATTATTAATATAATATTTATTATAATAAATCATCCCTTAGCTATTACTATATTAATTATTGCACAAACAATAATAATTTGCTTAACTACAGGATCAATTTCATACTCCTTTTCATATATTCTCTTCATAATTTTCCTAGGAGGAATATTAGTATTATTTATTTATATTACAAGATTAGCATCTAATGAAATATTTCAATTACCTACTAAAACTATATTAATTTTTATAACCCTACTTTTCATAATAGCAATATATTATTCAATTATAATAATCACTTATTATTAAATTTATACAAAAATGAATCCTTCATAAATAATATCAATATCACATTAAAAAATAATAACTTAATAACTAATAATAAATTATAATTCCATGCAAATTCCTGACCAATACCCTAACAAATGAGCCACAAACAGCGTGTAATCTTTGGTTTCTCATCCTTGCCCTCATATCCCCTTTCACACGTAGTTACACATGTGCTACACTTCCATATATGCCAAAACCAACCTTCCCGCACTACCCTCACGGAAATAATGACCTAAGTAATTGAAGGGCCGGGAAATCCGAATATTGATTAGCTTACTCTACCTTTTTGTAGTGAGTCAGACGTAATTGGGAAGGTCTGGCGGCCTAGCTTGCCAAAAAATCTTCAGCCTATCAATCTTTAACCCATGTGTGAGTTGGTAAAACCTCATTACTACGTACAAATCCTTCAACTCGCTGTCTACAAGTCACGTTGTGTTTCGTGTGCCACGACCATGCAGAATTGACAACAGAACTAATCGGTAACAGGCAGTAAAAAAACTGTATGTGACGTATGGGGGAGAAAATCATCTGATTGATTACTACCCAATCATCTGATTGATACCCCCACCACCGGAGTTGAGTCTCCTTCCTGCATACTTGGTGATTGAGACTGTATCTATCCGCAGCGTAGTTGTATAAGGGTCTGACTACGTGTGCCGGCGCAGTGACGGCAGCGGGGCGCCCTCTGTCCGCAGGCTTCCTTTCCTTTCCTTGATCCTTTGAACAAATGCTGAGATGACCCTTGTTTTACTTCTGGACATAAATGTAACTTCATTATCTGTGCACGTTTTCTAGAATTCAGTGGGAAATGTTGTTATTCAAATTATCGTGTCCATGTCGCGGCAGGACGTATTATTTCTTGACGAAGGACATCATGGATAAGAGCCCAAAATGTATTGCTTATTTAATGTTGAAAATATATTTTATTACATGGGAGCGTTTTTTTATTTATTTTTTTTTTGTTTCATTCAAAATTCTAGTAGTATATGACTTACTGTAGGGATCAGAATTTTGAAAATCTGCACAAAATTCATTTCTCCCCATAGCACGACATATGCAGTTTTAATTGTTATTTGACGTAAAATAAATAAATAAATAAATAAATAAATAAATAAATAAATAAATAAATAAATAAATAAATAAATAAATAAATAAATAAATAAATAAATAAATAAATAAATAAATAAATAAATAAATAAATAAATAAATAAATAAATAAATAAATAAATAAATAAATAAATAAATAAATAAATAAATAAATAAATAAATAAATAAATAAATAAATAAATAAATAAATAAATAAATAAATAAATAAATAAATAAATAAATAAATAAATAAATAAAACAAATAAATAAATAAATAAATAAACAAATAAATAAATAAATAAATAAATAAATAAATAAATAAATAAATAAATAAATAAATAAATAAATAAATAAATAAATAAATAAATAAATAAATAAATAAATAAATAAATAAATAAATAAATAAAGCGTAGTTGTAAGGGTCTGACTACGTGTGCCGGGGCAGTGACGGCAGCGGGGCGCCCTCTGTCCGCAGGCTTCCTCAACGCGAACGCGGCGCCGCGCCTGAAGGCGCGCGTGGCCAACTACGGGCTGATGGACCAGATCGCGGCGCTGCACTGGGTGCAGCAGAACATCGCGGCGTTCGGCGGCGACCCCGGGCGGGTGACGCTGGCGGGCCACGGCACCGGCGCCGCCTGCATCCACTTCCTCATGGCGTCGCCCGCCGTCACGCCAGGTGAGTGCCCTCTTTTTATAGAACGATTTTCGCAACGATGAGCCAAAGGGACAGTTCGCGAAAACAAGTGAACATCACATGTATAGAACGATTTTCCTAAGGATGAGCCAAAGTGACAGTTCGCGAAAACAAGTGAACATCACATGGAATTTAGGGAAGTATCCGTCCGCCGCGACAGCTGTTCAGCCACGCCCCTTCGTAAAGTGCTAATGGCTCCTGTGAAAACATCCCTAAGGGTTTCAATGAGGTATATGCACGTACGCGAGTTCGGGAAATATTTTAATTTAATTACGTTATGTGGAAAATTTCTTAACATGCTCTCACAATCAGTAAAAGAAAACTGCCTCGAATGTAAATTGAAAGGAAAATTATTTTAAGCCGGAAACACGTGCACCGGTATGCATCTCGCATTCAAGTCTTAGTTTTAATATAAACATAATATTTATCACACAAAAAGTAAATTTAAAGTAATTTATAAAGAAAAAAGAATTTTTACAGAAGACTTGAAACTTTTACAGAAGAATTGAAACACTGCCTTGTTTCAATTATTTCTCGCGGCGTACTATATGTTTTGTCGGACGAGGATATCACAAAAGGAAGTGTCGAAGCCATTTACAAGTTAGCCAACTGCAAACGAACGAATGCGGGAAGGGAGTCAAATGGGCTCAAGGGCAAAACGACTACAGAACCTTCAGTGATGCTGCCAGCACTAGCTGTCACTTTGGCTCATCCTTAAGAAAATCGCTCTATACTTCAGGTTCTGGCGCTTTGGTACGTAGATTGGTCAATAATCAAAGAGACAAATTAGTCTGAAGAAGAAACAGTGAGTAGAAGAAATTTGGTAATTTTAGGACTCTAACCCTTTATTGCATGATTTTTTTATTTGCAATAATTATTTTTTATTACATGTATTTATTTTAATGAAAGGAAAAATAATGAAAAAATTCAGAAGTAAATGTTACTTGAGAAAAAAAACTACACTAAATTGTGTTACTCCTCCAACAAAATGTGCTATATTTCATGATTTTAAAAAAATTACTAATTTTCAAATCGTTTATGTAATAAAATAAGTATCAAACAAGTCATCAAGGTAATTTTAGGACTCTAACCCTTTATTGCATGATTTTTTTATTTGCAATAATTATTTTTTATTACATGTATTTATTTTAATGAAAGGAAAAATAATGAAAAAATTCAGAAGTAAATGTTACTTGAGAAAAAAAACTACACTAAATTGTGTTACTCCTCCAACAAAATGTGCTATATTTCATGATTTTAAAAAAATTACTAATTTTCAAATCGTTTATGTAATAAAATAAGTATCAAACAAGTCATCAAGGTAATTTTAGGACTTTAAGTTGATATCGCTGGGATGATCCCTGACTATCTGAAGGATCAGCATTGTTGTGTTCATAACTTCAAAACTAAGCGGAACGATGACGGGCCCACTTGAAAATTCCACATAGGTTGAACAGCGTTCTGTGATTCTTTTTGTACTAGCGGAAGGTGAAAAACCAGTTAATATATACTCTAGAATGACTTAAGTGTGTGGTGAAAGTTGTAGGATTCGCTAGAGTTTTTACAAATGGTAGAACAGTTCAAACGTGGTCGAGACTCTGTGACTGATAAACACCGTTCTGGCCGCATCAGCAGGCAGAGTCATGTGAACGGTGTTTGAGCGCTGTAGGTGAGGTTATTTGGGGTTTATCTTGATGAACAGCGTACAATAAACAGTCATACAGCTCATATGTGCTTTTGAACAAGGTAAAGCCAGGCACGAGGGAGAAATTTCGTGGATCTCAGTAGAGGTGCTGTTATCCAGCAAAACAACGCACGACCTCACACTGCTCAACAAAGCCGTGAAACCATCGACAAAATGGGTTGGGAGGTTCTGCGTCATCTCCCTTACAACTCCAATTTAGCATCATCTGATTTCCATTTCTTTGGTTCACTGAAGTAGGCATTACGTGGGAAGAAGTTCCAAGATAACGAGGACGTCAAAACATTGTGAGAAATTGGTTCAAACGCCAAGATAAAGAGTTCTTTGCAGCCGTTATATTATCGCGTCATGTACAGTGCAACTGACGATACGTACTTTCATTACTTTATTTTTATCAGCTCATTTACAACAACAATTTTTCTTTGAATTCCTTGCTACTTCAACAATTTATTTTTTCGTACTTCCTTTCCGTTTTAGAGGGCGTTTTCAGGCCTCTACTTGACAATTTTTTTTTTCTATTTATAAGATCCTAGAACGATAATTTATCAAGTAAATAAATTAATTACACTTCATTAAAATTCATTTAACAGCAATTAATGTAATTGCTTGAGGAAATTGTGCTTCGAGAAGCTTTCCCCTTTTTTGAATTTTTTTCGGTCGATAGAGATTTACTAGGACATCCTCAGTTTGTGCATAAGAGATAATAAAGGTCGCAGCAAAAAAACGTCGGGTGCTTGAAGAGAGTGGAAGAGCTTAAAAGTCTGATATAGTGCAGAGAGTTATAAACGGATTATCGTGTAGGAGGAGATTATTAAAGACATCCAGAACGTTGACGGATTTCCGGACTAAGTTGCCTAGTGCACTGCAGCCTCCGCGACCTTTGGAATCTCCCCAGTGGCCGGCAGCAACCGCTCCCCCTCTTTGCCCCCACTCCCCACCCCACCCTCACCCCCACCTCTTCACGGCTTCCTGCAGTCGTCCGTTAGCTCTCGCCCAAGATTCCGCTCTGTGGCTGCGTCGGCAGGCAAACGCGATTATTAAACAGCCCTCAAAGAGCTCGCCGCGCCACCCGGTGGCCTCCTCCTACCCTTCCTTTCCCTCCGTCCTTCACCCTTGTTTCCCATTCAACCCTTTATCCTCCATCCGTTCCTCTCCCTCCTACGCTTTCTCCCCATTCTACAATTTCTCCCCCATCATCGTCTTCCTCTACATCTTTCTCTCGTTCCAACGCTTCCTCTCACATCTCTTCTTTCTCCCCAACCCTTCATCCCCCTCAAGCTCCCCCCCTTCGCTCCCCAACCCTCCACTCTTTTTTGTCCCGCCCCTCTTCCTTTTCCCCTTTCTCCCTCCACCCTTCCAGTCCCCCCAATCATTCATGTCCCTCAGCCGCTCCCACTCCTTTTTCTCCTTCAACCTTTCCTCTCCCTTCACCCCTTTATCCTTCAACCCTTCCTGTCCCTCCGCCTCTTCCTCTCCCTCCACCTCTTTTTCTGGCTCCAACGCTTTCTCCCCATTCTACAATTTCTCCCCCACCATCGTCTTCCTCTATATCTTTCTCTCGTTCCTTCACTTCCTCTGCCATCTCTTCGTTCTCCCAAATCCTTCATTCCCCTCCACTCTTTTCTCTTTCCTGCCCCTCTCCCTTTCCCCTTTCACCCTCCACCCTTCCTGTCTCTTCAATCATTCATGTCCCTCCGCCCCACCCACTCCTTTCTCTCCTTCAACCCTTCCTCTCCTTTCTCCCCTTTATCCTTCAATCCTTCCTGTCCCTCCGCCTCTCTCTCTCTCTCTCTCTCTCTCTCTCTCTCTCTCTCTCTAACGATTTCTCTCAATTAAGCCATTTCTCCCCACCTTTGACTTTCTCTACATCTTTCTCCCCTTCCAACACTTCCTCTCCCATCTCCACATTCTCCCCAACCCTTCATCCCCCTCCACTCCTTTCTCCCTGCCCTTCTCCCTTCTCTCCTTTCTTCCTCCACTATTCCTGTCCCTCCACACCCTTTTCCCCCTCCCAGTCTTTCTACTCATCCAATTCATTCTACCCAACCAAACCTTTCTCCACCTTCATCCCTTCCTCTCTCTTCACCAGTTTCTTCCCTTCAATGTTTGCTCTTCTTCCATCCCTTCCTCTCCTTCCACCCCTTCCACCCCTTGCTCTTTCTCCACACCTTCCTACCATCCCCCTTCTCTCCATTAAAACTCCCTCATTTCTCTCTCTCTCTCAACCCTGTTGTCCCATTGACTACTTTCTCCCTCCCGCCGTTCTTCTCCATCAATTTTTAACCACTTCTGTCTCCACTTTCCCGTTCGTTCCCCTGCTTGGTCTCTTTCCCCTGTCCCTTCACCTCTCCAACCCCTGTGCCCATAGCTGTTCCAATGCGTTCGCTTATCCTACCTTTTCATTTCTTCTCCCCTGTCCACCACTTCCACCTTTACTACACCCCAATTTTCAGTTCCTCCCAACCAATTTCATCACACCCTGTCCTACCTCCACCTATTCTTCCCCTACCTTTAGCTGTCCCATCCCCATCTACATCTTCTTTCCTTCCTTCCTTCCTTCCCTTCTCTTCCCTTCCCTTCCCTTCCCTTCCCTTCCCTTTCCTTCCCTTCCCTTTCCTTACCTTCCCTTTCCTTTCCTTCCCTTCCCTTCCCTTCCCTTCCCTTCCCTTCCCTTCCCTTCCCTTCCCTTCCCTTCCCTTCCCTTCCCTTCCCTTCCCTTCCCTTCCCTTCCCTTCTTCTCTGGCTCGTTCCGCTCCACCTCATTTCGCCTCGTGTCACTCCGCCGGACCGTCTTCCATTTCCCGCCTTCTTTTTTCCTCCCCTTCCTATCTCTCCGTAGCTCCTCGTCCCTCTCTTTTACCCCCCCCCGCATCCCTTCCTTATCTCCGCTCCATCTAGATTCACTCCACTCCACCATCTTTTCCGACCCTTCTCCGCAAACTTTGTCTTTCAGAAGCATCCTGCCCTCTCACCAAGCGTTCTCTCCTCATTTCCGTGGTCAACCTCTTCCTTCCCCATCCCCACCCCCACCCCACTCTCCTTCCACCCTCACCGGGCGTCCGGCAGCGCCAGACCACAGGCGGAAGGCACGTGGCCGCACGTGGACGTTTCCGGTATTCCACCCCGCCTTGTGTACTCTGGCGCCGCTCATATCCTCACCCTTTCCCCAGGGACTAGAACTCCGCATCACTTTGTTCATCTACCCAGCCATCACGCCAGCGCGTGGTTCTAGACCTTTACATAATCCCTGTTGCTCCAACTCACAATACGTCTCCTGCTTTCCTCCTCATCTTGTACTACTTTCACTTCTCAGTACTGTCTGCCTCTTCACGGTACACGATTCTTAGGTATTTTTTTCAGATTCCGGCTGACATATTTGATCCATGTATTATATTTGCCCTCCTTATCTATCTCTCCAAGTAAGAAAGTTTTATTTTCCTGTCACAGCTACGTTCTACCACAATTATACCCTCAGTTCTACAAATTTTCTTATTCTTCATTCACAGCCGTTTTCTTCCTTTATCTGTGTAGCCATTCAGTATTCGCGCGTCGCCAGCCCCCGACACGTTTCGTACCCGTCTGTCTCGGCGGACTCCGGGACTCCCTTCCCCTCAGGCCACTCCCAGCTTCGCGATTTTTAATTAAATGGCGGCGGCGGCGGCGGCCCCGCTCGACCCGACATCTGGCGGCCGGGGGAGGAAACGCGCGGCCGCTCGCGATGTGTCCCGAGAAATGTTTAATTACGCCTCCATCAGCAGTGTCCTTAATAATTCTCAATTTGTTAGAGATGGTAATTATTGTCTGATTATTAACTTTTCTTTTAATCTGACTTCCAACTCCGACGGCTCGTCTGTCGGTTCGTTTATCCGTCTGTCCGTTCGCTGGACCGTTAGAGAGAGGAGTGCTTCGGCCTCTCAATCTGTCGCCCACTTGAACGAAAAGCGAACGAGCAGCGGAAATCGTGTACGCGAAATCGTACCACTGTAAAATCGTACTTCGTGTTATTTTATAAGTTTCTGGGCTTTCGACGGAATGATTTTCAAACAGATTTGGACCACGCATGCCGGATTTTTGTAAGAGGTTAAATAGAGGACGATGTCCTTTGTAATCTTTTGCACCACTACCACCATACGGTTTTAATCACTGCCACAACGTTCCTATATCGAAAATTATTTGCGTTTTGTTCATAATTCCCTCGCAGCGATGAGGAAGACAAGAGCAGCTAATTGATACTGGAATAAAAACAGATACTCCTGTTCCCATGATGCGTTATTCGCTTTGTGAAACACTTCAATCGAATTATTGCTTCTGGTACTTGTTCAATGGTTCATTTTTCTTTTATTCCTTTGTCCAACAAATTACCTATTCAATTAGTGTTCTAATTATCTTCGTTAATAACATAAAGGTTGTTTTCTGAAAGCGGAATTCTTTTTTTATATCTCCCCATTATTACTTTGTCCTTCATGCGTGATCTCTTGCATTGGTCACAAAATTACGGAAAATTATCACGGCAAATTATTTCTTGTAAAATAATAAAAGAAATTATCCAAAAAGAGTTAAAATTATTGAATAATTCATGATGTACAATTGCTGGCTCTAGAAACATCTCAAAAGAGTTTTGTTAAATTATGTCCAAAATGTTTCTCAATATGGACCACTAAGTTTTAATTGAATTTTAATTGCTCTTAAAAGTATTAATCATATAATGGCGAATAAACAAAATGATGTTTTTACATATTTTTCATATGTTAAAAAGCATTACATGAACAATTCTAGTGTGCAATAGCATGCCTACAGAAAACATGATACATTAAATACAAATATTTGATTTTGTGTTCATTATGTATAAAAGGATGTTTATCAATAGAGCAATTTAGGAGTAATTACGTAAAAATAATCCTATTGCTGAATTTTCATTTAATAAAATAGTATTTGCTCAATATTACACACATTGTATTTTACTTCGCAATATTATGAAGCTCGGATTGTCTGTGTCATAAAACAAATGAATCCAATAAAATTGTTGTCATTTCCACAACGAAAAAAATTCTCTTTAGCAGCAACCACTCTCTTAAGGAAGCTTATACAACTCTTAATCAAAATGTATTACAGTGACTTGCAGGTTTTTATCCATCATCAGTAGGAAGTTAAGTACGAATGCCAAACTACTGCCACACTTATTTGAACCCAAGTTCATATTTGTGGATGCCCTTATACTATATTTTCATGGCACCATTACTCATCATTGTAATTATATTCTATCAAACAATTACGTTCTTTTGATATTGCCATCACTGATTAGATTCGGTGTTAATATGTCTTTTCTTTGATTTCATTATCTAAACACCGAGTGTTGTAAGGGCGTAGTGTAGTTTTGGTTCGAGACATATTGTAGTAAACAACTTGATGAAACAGCTAATTATTTTTCACGGAAATAATCTTATATTGTATTTATTCTTTATTACCTCATGGATTTTATTTCTTTGAAAATTTGATTTATCAAAAGAAATTTCAAAAAATTCAACGGCTAAATTGGAAACATTTATTCGGTAAAAATAACAATTAATCAAAATGTGTCGAATTGCACATTAAAAGAAGTATGTATCAATTTCTGTACATTATTTTTAGATTTTTTTGTTCTTCAACTTTACTAAATGATTATGATTAAATTTTATACAGGGTAATTTCCAATACTCTCATTTAGAACGTTCTCGACAGTTCGGTAAATCTCACTTGCATACACCGACCTTAAATATTTTGAAATAAATCTATTATGAGTTCGATATACATTTTGAGGTCTACCAAATCCATGATTTAAAACAAACCCCTTCTCACATCAGTCAGATTAACATCACAAGTGTACTGTCCTCTGTAGAATATCGTTATCCGTAACTCCGGGGACTTTCATCAAGAACGCGTCTGAACGAAAAACGTGAAAAAGGCGAAAAGGGGCAAAGCGGCCTTCATAGATAAAGAGCCGGCCCAACAGAACGCAACCAAAGGCATAGGCGGGGAGCCATATGAAATATTCTGCTCTCGACTTTTAGTCCTCTTGGTATAAAATCGAACCGAGTCGCGCCAGGAAGTTGATCCATAATTCAACCGTCGCTTTGGTTTGAAAAAAAGTCTCGCGGAATGTTCATCCATCACGTTGTATTTTTTAATATATCGATCCGATCGACACTGATGCGGGGAGAAAAAGATCCGGATACTACTCACGAGAGCAGCCATTTAGGTATTTTGAGCTCGTCCGACTCTTCTCATCTGTTACACGAAATACGGATTGTAGTATTTTCACAAGAACTCCACGGCATTGCAATTTATGCGTAAAAAAACACCTATTCACTGGGCTTGGAAAGTGGATACTACTTTCTTTCCATAAAAACCATACAAAAGTGGTGTTCTGTAAGTCGTGATTATTGTAATAAATATATTTTTGAAAATTAAGCTAGTGAATATCAATCGTTAAAGATGAAATTTTTTTTCAAATATTTTATATGAAATGTATTGTTTAACTACAAAAAATCAATCTGAAAATAAATCCTATTATTAAAATGATCACTTTTATAATGTATTTACATTTTTGTTAAAGAAATTTAATAGGAAAAAAATTGTTTTTGAAATACAACATTTAAAGAGTATTTAAAGAATAGTTGTGAAAGCTCCAGCCATACGTGGTTGAGTGATCATATGATTGCTTGGAGGGAAGGTCCTAACCTCCTATGACCTGTCTAGTAGTAAGGGACTCTCCCAAATATCAGTTGTGAAGCTGCAGCCCACAAAGATATGTAGTCGAGGAATCTTTTTGAAACTCCTTACAACCTGCCGGATTTAGAGCCAAGTGATGATTTACTTATTGTTTGAAATTATTGATAATCTTAGAGAGAAATAGTAGTGCCTTTCTACATAATACAATTACAGAGGGCAGAAAAATGAATTCTCACGCGCAGAATCACGTAGAAAATGGCCACCCGACATTTCAGTTGTCATCTGTACGTAATTGTAGAGGAGTGGGACTTTCTCACATTTACCAACATAAATTTTACAAAATAACAAATACTAGAAGACGAGTTATTATTTCATAACTTGTTTTGAGTGTATGCATATTGCATGATTCAATAACGGTGTACCCGATTTACGCCGGTAGGCAAAGTTATCGACATTGCGGCTTAGACACACATAACTCTGCTTTTGAGAACGAATATTGTTCATTATCAGCTTCCATGAACACGATTTATGCTCTTATAAAAATAAGAGATGAATTTTCTTTACAAATAATTCCAGTATTTTATATCGGTATTGTGTATTGGTAATTGTGATAATTTGGAGTACAAATATGGTAGTGTTGAAGATAATTATGAAAATAATTGAAATGACCGCCTTCACGGGCGTTTTTAACTTTAAAGAGAAAATTAATTTATTAAATCAGTATTTTCATTTACCAATAAGTAGTTGTGTTTTGCAAGCAATTGGAGACTTAAAAATGGTTAAAACATTTTGACATTTCTAATAAATAACCAAAAGCAGAAAAAATAATTCGATTACTGATAAAATTGATGACTAGGAAGTTAGAAAATGTAAGTTTAAAATAATGAATCAAAATTGTCCGAACTGCTTTTTTAATCCTCAGACTACTCAATATTATTCATCTTAGATATATTACGTAAATATAACATAAAGTGCTCGTATATACAGTCAAATTCAAGGTGGCGACGGCAACTTAACATCCACTTAGGCACATAAATATGTACTGTAGTGATCAACAGTAGACATGATTTTTGAAGTGCCATACTGTTAAATACTTGGTACCGTTCATCACGTACTGACAAAATACAAAGCATTCTCAAAAATTACTAAGCTCTGAATAAATCTCTTACTAAATGTAGGTCCTCAAAGAGAATTTTTTGTAATGTGTCGAACGACCTACATGCTTTAGCATTTAGTCATGTTTTTGCTTTTAGAAAGTCGCGAACTTCACATTATGAGAGAGACAGAAGCCATTCACTGATAGAATATGTGTCATTTGGAAATTGTTCGACTGGACTGAAAGATCAATAGATAACAGAGCTGCGGAGGGATCAGGGCTGTCATAGTGTTGCTGTGTTAATCTGCTTCAATGAGCATGAACGTCGCTCTACATTGTTTCATTCAGATAAAGAGATTAACGTTCTATTATCACAATAGATTAGAATAGTCACACACGATACGTTCCATTCGTAACATAGCTATGTTCTGGTATCACGTGTCGTAATTTACACGTACTTGTATTTTCAGATAACTCGCACATTCCACACCTAAGTTATGAACGAGATCGCGTGAATTGTAAATCCATTCTGTTTACGCCCAATACAATACTACCCTCAGTGACTCCGTAAGTAATTTACGAATTTGGAGAGGGCCTATATATTTTACAAACAACAATTTACTTTCATTTTAGTATCATTAATACATTAATTAATTTATGCCTCGGTTTACCTAAAACGATACGACCAAAAATATATTAATTTTGTGTATAAAATCGCAACTTAACTGATTTCGTGAGGTTGCACAAGACGTTATATTTCAGGTAAATTATGGTTCATATGTATAATGATATTGTACTACAATTATTATTGAGAGAACACACATCAAAATTGTGCATTTTTTTATTTTGCATGAGGTTTTTTTGTTCAAACATCTACGAAGGTCCAAACATGGGGAATGATTCGTCCAATATATCTTCTAGATTCGAAATTATTCCATAAAACTGTCAAAACTGATACTTGTCTTCCTTGCTCCAGATATGCTTAAATTATTCATGATATAAGACAATAAATAACTGAAGTACAGAAATTGTCATTGGGACCATTTTCCTTCTATCTTCCACGCCACTTATTTTTCCTTAACTCACTTCACCCTTCATTTAAAAATCTCTTAAGAGCAGAAATCGAGAAGTAACATTATTAGACAAGAACATGAGAATAAGGGAAGAAACAAATTCTTTGGAGAAACTAGCAAAGATATTACTTCCAAAAATATTATTGTAATAGTATTTCCTTTACATCATTTTAGATAACCCTGAATATATTGTTGCTTATTGTTTACTATATAAACAAATGTTATTGAAAACAGACACATAAATGCCATGAACACAAAATACCCTTCGAAAATATAAATGTATATAGTCTTACTTAAA
Organism: Teleogryllus occipitalis; assembly: GCA_011170035.1. Lineage (NCBI taxonomy): Eukaryota > Metazoa > Arthropoda > Insecta > Orthoptera > Gryllidae > Teleogryllus > Teleogryllus occipitalis. The sequence goes on from BLKR01003394.1 coordinate 36,507, forward strand.
ATGAGTTTTGAGTATTTTTATTTTTTCATATTTTTCTTTTATTTCTACGTTGATGTTTTGCAGGCCTTGGACAGTCAAAATTCGCCCAAGGTGTACTTACTATCAAAATCTGAAAACGCACCTACTGTCACGAACATCTATCATCTATCTCGTGAATAGATTCAGTATCATCTTTTTCTGTCATAATTTAAAAATTCTTACGCCAATTGCAATTGCTTATTTTTATATTTCAGAAAAACCACATTTCTGTATTTTCAAATAAAATTGTTGGAATTGTTTAACTTTCAAAATGTCTGCCAGATTTAACTTTCAAAGTTTAATTTACAAAGATTTTAACATTCATGGCCACGAAGAATAACATTCAATGTATATACTAATCCTTTTCACTCATCACTATTAAACGCGGATGTTCTTTTTAATACCTACCTCCACTCCTTTACAATCCTTAGTTGAATTAAGTATAAATGATAGCAACGAGTGTTGTTGACAAAATTAGATAATCAGAAGTGTTTGCTCCAGGATAATTAAAACTATTTTGCATTGAAAATGATTTACAGATTTAATATAATATTTCTGTCGTTGAAATTAACAACCATCCCACTCCTTTCACATCTATCGAAATCAGGGCTCATGAACTTGTTTGCGGAGAATGTTCAAACTAGCTCACCGTGAAAATGTATCACTGAATACTTTGATCTAATATATTCGTCTGCCATGAAGTACTATCACCAAATATACCGTCATATTTTCACCTTCTTGCAAAACATACTGTTCATCTTGTACATCATTGGAATGCGTTCCTCTCAATCTTAGTGTTTTTAATTATTCCCACAAAGTGACAGTGTACGTTCGTGGCGTGATTGGAAAATCGATTTCGTGCCAACTCAGCGCCAACTCTCGATACGTTTATACTTCGCTTCCATGGAAACTACAGAGGCGTGCTTATGTCACGCACAACTGTCAATTGATAAATTATTTCAATCGGACCTTACCATTAGGTTGCAACAGGTTCACTTGACTACTTCACTGACCTTTGAGATTCTCGAAAATTTGATTAACGCAACACACGAAATGCCGGTGCTTTTGACCTGTGGCATCACCGACGCACTTCAAACTTTGAATCAATACAAGAGAGCAGGTTGTGTGGGAAATCGCGCAGCTTCGGACAGCGAACCAATTAGCAGAATTTCACAGCCTAATTTGCCCGCGTGCTTGATCCACTAGTTAGAGCTCGCATTGCTATACGAGTCTGGCACGTGTCTTCAAGTAGAGACCTACTTTGGGAACGTTGTTTGACCGTGTGCACGCGACCCACGTCTATTCAAGATATTAACTACATCATGCACACAATAAAACTGTTGAATATAGTGTGAAACATTTTAAAAAGTCTGACAATGTTTTGTAGTAGATTATTGCTTCTAATTCGCTCTAACATCTCTTCGTTTTCAATGGTGTCAAATGTAGACGAGCGCAGGAAGGGTACAGGGGGGCCATGTCGTCCTCAAAACATTCAAAAGGCCCCACAGCCTCAAGCTGTATAACATTGTTTCCTTAGTTCTGTTCAATTCCTGATTTTAACTTGTTTAATCATTAACTTGAGAGTCCCCGCTCGGTTCTTCTGCGGCTTTGAACCCTGTGTTGTCGGCTACTCCTGGTGAGCACCGTGTCGATACCTCTGCGGCACGATCATTGTTGTCACTATTTTTACTTGTTATATCCAATGCAGAGAGTAATGAGGAGTTCCTTGGCGACACTGGCTAACGGAACTTACTATTCCTCGTACCTAAAGATACATAGCACTTCATATTATTTACTATCTTTGAAATTTCATTTCTAACGCACCTAGTCAGAGTCTCTCAACTCCGTATTGGAACTGTGGCCAAGAATACATTATGCAAGAATAGGGAAGCTAATTTTATTTGAAAACCCTGATTTTTCAAAAATTCGAAAAGTTCAAAATTTTTTCGGAGACTTCCTACAACTAAAATATTGAAGAAAGAAATTTTTCCCTAAATTAAATTGGTTCCTTAAAGATTTTGAAATAAGATCATCTTCATTTTTTTTGAAAATTTGAGTATTTGGGGCGTAGTTTTGAGTGAAATTATGGCCAAGAAAGTACATGCTGTTTTAGCACCACTACTGTAGAGTTGTGGTGTGCGTGGAAACAGCACAGGTCTGTTCCAGCGACAATGCTGGTTATCCGAATACCACGGGCGCGAAAAGATTCCATACTTTCTCATTTGAGTATCTTTGAAGTTTCACTCCTAACGCACGTGGCTTATTTTTCCCTCTATGAAAGCCTTCGTGCGCGGTTGTTACTCAGGGCTGTTTCAGTGTTACTGGTGGCTAGCGAAACTACTGTTCGGCGGGCGCCAAGGTTATACAGTAAACCGTCATTAGCACGAACTCGCTTAACACGAATTTCACCGTAACACGAACAACCCTTCGGTCCCGGAAAGAAATTACGGTAATACAGACCTTTTGAAGACTCGGATAACACGAATTTTATGACACGCACTCCGATTATTTCTGTCCCTTGGAATTCGTTTTAATGTGGGTTTACTATATAACGTTTCCTTTTTGTATTTTTGAAGCGTGAATACAGGAAGGAGGATATTCAACTCTGGAGGGAGGGGGGAGGTATGTACGAAAGGGATCGGTAGGTAATCGGCAAACTTGAACTTTGGTCTAATGCCTGGGCGATGGATGGGACAACCTTTTGAAGCATTTAAAGCCTCCTATTTCTTGTGTCAGGTTGAAGCCAACTAAACTTACGCACACTAAAGTATAGATGGCGTTGGTTAAATTCTTGCACGCCCATCATTCTTAGCCGAAATAAGCCTGGAGTGAAATAAGTTTCTTCATTCACCGCGTCAAGTTGATGAAGTTCAGGTATGCCAATTAGCTTCCGACACTTTTTTGCAGTCTCCTTATTACAGTCTTTATGGTTTGATTGATTGATTGGTTATTCCGGGCGCTTCAACTGCTAAGGTTGTTAGTTCCGTAAATGTAATGCATGTTTTTAATGCGAGACGGCGGTGATCATCTCCCGCACGATGGTGAGATCGGAATCGACCAACACGTCGGCTAGACGGTTTTTTTTTACTAGCAGGTATCTCCCACCAACAAGGTACCTCCCCAGCTGGAACAAACTGCAAGTTCCCGACTGGTCTCCCGTCATGTGTGGTAGTGTAGTACATGTGAGTGTAAAGGGTGTATAAGTAAGGGGCCGAGGATAGAAGAAGGAAGGGGAAGGAAACATTGCGCGCGGTCCGTGGTCTATTTGTTCGTGTGGTTTGATGTTGTGTAAGAAGTGTTCTGTATTGCTCGCGCAAGTTTTCTTGATACACGAACTCCCTAGTCCTCACCTAGCGCTGAATAGCACGGTCCGTTAGGTTCAACACGGAACGGCACGTACCAATTTACAATACTGGCAACAACCTCCTTGTACTTTCAAAACAATTGTAGCATTCCTCGTGGCACGCTTTGCCGTGTTAAGTTCATGCCCACAGTTGATACGCCCTTTTAATTCGTGACGTAGCCAGAGCATTCGTCTGCCCGCACCCCCAACTGTGAAATATCAAGAAAACTTGCGCGTGTAGTACACTGCGCCAGAAAAGTGTCTCCGCAGTGAACCGAATTAGGGTCTCCTATGAAGAAACTGCATTTATGTTGGTAGCAACCAGATCATTGGAAAACAATTGAAGGGAACAACACTTCTAGCCTCTATTATGGTTGTGGTGAGTACACAATTTACGTTTTCAAGCCGCAGCTCGTACTACAACATAAGGTCTGTTGCAGGCAGTAAGGTGCCAATGCGGAGAGACCTTCCTGGCGCACTGTATTTGTAACGCGCGTGGCTTATTTCTTTGACCCCGGTGAATAAGCTGATAAGTCAAAAGAACTTAATTTTACAAATGTGCAGAAAAACACTTTAAACAAATGCTGTAAATCAGGGATTAATGGTATTGAAAAAAAACTTCCACCAGTTTCGTTTGAATATTACCTTTGTTTTTTGTTATTTGATGTTGAATCAACATCTAGGTCATTAGCGACCACTATTGGTGTAAACGTTATGGTAACTGTGAAGATGAAACGATATGATGATGATAAGGGTTGAAAGGACGAATACTAATACAACCATGCCCGAGGCGGAACTCGAACCCGCGACCCTTCGGTCCGATATCGCTACGACACTACTGCCTTAGCGAACTCGGCCACCGGATCGGCCTTTATCTTTGAATATCATTAATCCGTGATTTACTTCAGTTTAAAAAAAATTCCTCTCCTGTAATTTTTTTTTTTTTTCGACTTATCAGCTTATTCACCGGGATTTGTCCCTCTGCGAGCGTGTGGTGACGTGCAGGGGCGTGGGGTGTGTCGCAGGGCTGTTCCAGCGCGCGGCGCTGCTGTCGGGGTCGGCGCTGGCGTCGTGGGCGCTGGTGGAGCGGCCGGCGGGCTACGCCGTGCGGCTGGCGCGCCGCCTCGACTGCGCCGTGCCCAGCGACCTGCTGCGCGAGCACGAGCGCCTCGTGGACTGCCTGCGCGAGGCGCCGCTGGAGGCGCTGCTGGGCGCCGACGTGACGGCGCCGGCCTTCCTGTCGGCGTTCGGCCCCAGCGTGGACGGCGTGGTGATCCGCGCGGACTTCTCGCGCGAGCTGCTGCTGGGCGCGCCGCCGCAGTCGCTGGCCGGGGCGGGGGGCGTGGCCGGCCAGGGGCTGCCCGGGGGCGGCGGGCCAGCGGGCGCGGGCGGCGGCCCCGCCGGCCCCAACAAGCGCAGCCCGCCGGGCTCCGGAGACGCGGTGAGCACTCGCCCACACTGCTTCTCTTTCTTTTTTTAACATTTGTAAGCGGCAAAACAGTCGAACAATGCAGAAGGCTTGTAGTAAAATGGTATCAAAACCTTCCCGAAAATAAAAATTGTTGCCACGTGAAAATAAATTTACTTTCTTCATTTATCACAAATAATTTAAAGCAAATATACTGGCTTACAATATATAGAGTGAGTCACGTAACTTTAGCACCTCCTGTAACGTTTGAACGGTTGAAGATATTGAAATGCAGTTTTCACGGAAGTGCATGAGAAAATAGGGCTAACTGATACGTGTATTTATTTCTATTTTATCACCTGTATTTTACGAGATATTTGAGGTAACTGTGTTTTTTTCAAATGGAACTATACATATTTTTTCAGTCTGCCATAAAGAGCGTAAAAAGACAAATCCAATGATATACATAATGTCATGTGTTAGATAAGGGTTTTTTTGAGAAATTTTGATTCTTTTGCGGTACTTAACGGATATTTTGAATGTAACAGACAGCCACAGAAAGTCACGTAGCGCTCCACCAGCAAGCGCGCGCTCGGGGAAGGGAAGGGATCTTAGTATTTCCAGATACAAAACATATCCCAAATATTCTGAACGCTCCTATCATATCGAGATGTCAAAGCTTCCTCGGTTCACCGTAGGAGAGGTCGGGGAGGGAAGAAACGCCTACGGCGCCGCGCATACGTTGACAACCTCTCCACGTGCGAAATACGAAGATAGGCTTAGGTCATCTCTCACGTCAGATTGGAGATAGCGCGATGAAGGACACTAAGAAAATGTTCTCTTCAATGGAATCAATAATTATTATTTCAGATATCAACTTTTCCGAAGTTTAAATTAAGGGAGGTTTTCAATACATACAACGTATGCAAAACGGAAACACCGTAACACAAAACATTTACAATAATAAGAATACACTTTAATACAGTTGTTGCCATCTCCTTTTATTTTTATTTTATTTTTTATTAATTAATTATTTATTACTTTTCTTGTGTACGACGATATGTAATACTTCAATATTATGAAAATAAAAGGAAACGTTTCACTATTGCTTATAGAGAGACTAGAGAGTATTTATTTTAAATCAATTAATTACGAAGAAATGGTTGCTCTAAGCAGTTTTGCATCATGAGTCTTTTCCGAGCTTCGGCCGGCTTGGACTGCTTAGGAGAATACTCTGTCCCTACGAGATACGAGAATCTCGTTGTCTCGTTGCCTCCTGCAGAGAAAGAGAATCTCCTTCGTCAGTGTACTCCCTTGGCCTTGGCTGGGCACTTCCCCCTCCACGACCCTTCTCCCTTCTTCGGCCAGCGAGAATGATTCACAGGTCGGACGAGATACGAGAGACTGAATGTAGTTTTGTCCGTCTCTAGTGATTACCTTTATTTACTATTGTTTACTATATTTTGGGAATATATTTTTATTTTAGTGATTAATTATTATCTTAATAGATGTTTCTATCCGTGTTATTATTCTACGCTTATTATTATTGTTTGCTCTGAATGTGCAATATTCTTTGCACGGTCTATATTTATTCTTATTGTGTTTTGTTTCAAGAGCCCGTTAATATCCTCTGATATAAAACCCCATTAGTTGGAGATGAAGTAATAAACAATTTTATTACAATAATACTTACGATAAATACTTATTTTTAATACTTCCATTTCTTAAAAAAATCTGGAAATGGGGAAGGATGGAAGGCAGAGTTCAGGGAAATAACTACAACAGTTCTGTGAATATTTGGGATTTGTTTTGTTTCTTGAAATACTAAGATCCCTTCCCTTCCCCGAGCGCGCGCTTGCTGGTGGAGCGCTGCGTGACCTTCTGTGGCGGTCTGTTACATTTAAAATATCCGTGAACTGGTCGCAAAAGAAACAAAATTTCTCAAAAAAATCCTTATTTAACATATGACATTATGTATATCATTGGATTCGTCTTTTTACGCTCTTTATGATAGACTGAAAAAAATATGTTTAGTTCCATTTGAAAAAACAAAGTTACCTCAAATATCTCGTAAAATACAAGTGATAAAATAGAAATAAATACACGTATCAGTTATCCCTATTTTCTCATGCACTTCCGGGAAAACTACATTTCAATATCTTTAACCGTTCAAAAGTTACAGGAGGTGCTAAAGTTACGTGACTCACCCTGTATATTATTGCAACAGAAATGTGGGATGATTGGAGCGTTTAATGCCTACAGTCTTGTCAAATTTCATTTAACTATTTAATCAATTTCTCTCATTATCCATCATTCAGCACTTTCTAATCACCAGTCATTACCATTCTGCTATCACGATTACAGGGAATTTGATTGATGAAGTTTCGTTTGGGCTTCAAAGGCTCTTTCAGCGTTTCATACCAAAATAGAAAATGTATTAATTATGGCATTCATTACACATACGGGATCGTTTGGGTCTATAGTGGATGAACGTTTGAGAAGAGTTTAGATATGTGAACGCTCTACTCCAAATTGAATAGTTTCTCGTGTAAAAAAATGAAAATTTCAAATCATAGAAATACCGTCACGATTGTCTATAAAAGTATAGTAGATCTGAAGTGATACTGCCTTCAGAGGAGATCTAACGATTTTGAGGTTTATAGATATAAAAAAGATTTTATGAGGCCAACGTATTCTATGAAATATATTTTCGTTAATTTCTGTGACATTCCTTCATTTTCTTCACGTATTCATGATTACCTAGATGCGGTGGAAAAAACATGCAGTTCCACCATTACTTGCAAAATTCGTAGATATATCGTTAAATTCCTTAAATTATCTCACATTTTTTATTCAATACATTTGATACTAGGTGGAGTATTAAGACCAGAGGTCATTGACATCTGATTCTAATAAGTTCCGAAACCGACCGACTGCGATAGTTCAGTGCGCCAATTCCGTTGCCACAGCAGAGTTGCTAACCAATGTTCTACGTTTCGAGACCCGCCGGTGGCTGATTTTCGACATTATTTGTATACCGAGATTGAATACATCCACTGTTGGAAGGATAATAGAAGTCGGTTGCCTCTGACCGGGAGGTCTTAGGTTCGAGTCCTGACGGCGGCAGGATTTTCGATGCTAGCTTTTCAGCTAGGTCGAATTCAGTCGCTGTCTGGAGGAAAATTCTAGCGGCCGGCTGCTCTGATCGGTAGTTTTCCGTGGTTTCTCCGATCAACTCCAGGCGAATGCCGGAGCAGTACCCTAACAAACGGGCCACGGACCGCGCGCGATCTGTCCTTCCTCTTCCTTGTCCTACCCTCTACCCTTACACACACACACACACACACACACACACACACACACTTACTCTAACATGCACTACACTACCACAGATTCCGGGAGACCGGTCGAGAGCTTAGAGCTTGTCCCGGTTGGGGCGGTGTCCCGCTGGTTGGAGAGTCCTGGTTATGGGGAAAACCCCACTAGCCGACGGTAGGTCGGTGCCGGATCTCGCCATCCAGCGGGGGAAGATCCCCGCCATCTTCCGAGAAAAAAACATGCACTGCACTAACGGGACTAATGACCAAAGCAGTTGACGCGCCCGGAAACACGAAAAAATCAATCAATCAAAGTCGGTTGCTCTGAAATTCGGGGTTTTAGTGGACTCTCATCAACCACCTTCATACCAAGAAAAGGAAGTTCATTTTTTCGGCATTCTTTTGTGCTCACGTTTTTAGGAAACGTCTCCCTCTATGAGTTGTGCAAGTTCAAGTCATGTATGTTAGTTCAAGTGAACGTAATTTCGACATGGACCAGACAGCACGTAATCCTCGAAAGGATCATGATATACCTTTTAAATGTTCTGCATAAGACATTCAAAAAGAGAAAATTTAAATTATCTTCAAAAACCAACAATATAGAAAACCCATTTAAAAAATTATGAAATTAAATTTATTATCAGGAATATAATAAATAAATGCAAATAACAATAAAATTTTCCAAACAAAATATGCAGAAAACTTTGCAAGTTTGCAGAAACATGATGCTAGTTGAGAGAACGAAAATATAATGCACGTTAAGAAAGAGTTCATGCGTAAATAATTAGTGAATTCTGTATTTCATGCACATAAGAAGTGAGCATAATTTGTAAGAGACACATAGGTATCCGGGGCCGGAGTCATTCGATTCTTGGCTGCCCGGGATGAGCCGCATCTCAGTCAATCAATCTGACGTTTCCGCTATCATTCTGTGACCTTCTTCAGCGCTATATGTCTTAGAGCTCTGAAGAAAGCTACATGATAACTGAAACATAAGCTCAATCGACTGAGACGTGGCACATCCCGGACAGACAAGAATCGTAATTTGTGACTACAGGGGGAAATTTTTTCCAAAATTGTGAATCATTGGACGGTCTAGATAGCCGAGGTCATTAAGGCTGTAAGGCCGTAGTTGCCTCGGTTCGAAGGGTCGTGGGTTCGAATCCCGCCTCGGGCATGGACGTCTGTGCGTGTGTGTGTTGTCTTTACGTGTTCTCCCTGGAGTTCCCCCAACAGTTTAAACCGGGAACGATGACTCAGTGCATCAACTGATGACACTACAGCTCTGACCGGGTGGTCTCGATGGCAATAGGATTTTCGACTAACTTTTCAGCTAGGTGGAATTCAGACGCTGCCTGGAGGAGAATTATAGCGGCCGGCTGCTCTGATCGGTAGTTTTCCGTGGTTTCTCCGATCAACATCAGCAGACCACTAACACTTACACTAACATGCACTACACTACCACACATGCCGGGAGATCGGTCGGGGACTTAGAACGTGACACAGCCAGATGGGAGATACTTGGTTGGGGAACACCGTGCTAGTCGACGGTAGATCGGCGCCGGATCTCGTCATCCAGTGGAGGAAGACTACAAGGGAAGATCTCCGCCACCTCCTGATGAAAAAGCATGCACTACACTTACGGGAATCTCATTAGTTGACGCACGCGAAATCATTAATAACCAATTAATCAATCAACCTATGAGTTTAAAAATCACAGCTTGGTCGCTGTATGACCAAGATGTTGAAAAGCGGCCAGATTATGAATGAAGTTGTGTGTGCGTGCGCAGGCGTTGCCAGATGATGTATCCGAGAGTGAAGTTGTGTGTGTGCAGGCGCTGGCGGCGCTGGCGGGGCAGCTGGGCGCCAACCGCTACGACGTGCTGCTGGGCGTGGTGACGTCGGAAGCGCTGTGGCGCTTCTCGTCGCAGGACATCAGCGCGGGCTTCGAGGGCGAGCGCCGCGACCGCATCCTGCGCACCTACGTGCGCAACGCCTACACCTACCACCTGCAGGTAGGGCCTCGCCTGCCCCTGCAGAAATGCAAGGTTGAGATTCCCTTCGGCGACCTCCACCTGCAAGTGAGCGCGCTCGTTCCAAAGTACAATATTGAGATTCCCTTCGACGACCTCCTGCAAGTGAACTCGCTTCTGCAATAGTTAAATGTTGAGATTCCCTTCGACGACCTCCTGCCAGTGAGGTCGTTTCTGCCAAAGTGTAATGTTGAGGTTCTCTCGACGACTTCCTGTCAGTGCGCGCGCTTTTGTAAAGGTAAAATGTTGAGATTCCTTTTGGCGATATCCTGCTAGTGAGCTAGCTTCTGCCAAAGTGTAATGTTGCGATTCTTTTCGACTATAATCTGCCAGTGAGCCAAAGTACATTGTTGGGTTTCCTTCGACGACCTCCTGCAAGTAAGGTCGCTTCTGCCAAAGTGTAATGTTGGGATTTCCTTCGACAACCTCCTGCCAGTGAGCGCGCTTTTGTCAAGGTTTGCCAATGTTGAAATTCCTTTTGACGACATCCTGTCAGTGAGCTAGCTTCTGCCAAAGTGTAAGGTTGAGATTCCTTTCGACAATTTCCTGCAAGTGAGCGTCGCTTCTGCCAAAGTTTAATGTTGAGATTCCCTTCAACGACGTCCTGACAGTGAGCGCGCTTTTGCCAAAGTACGATGTTGGGATTCCCTTCGACGACCTCCTGCAAGTGAGCGCGCTTTTGCAAAGTACAATGTTGAGATGTTATTTCACTACTACCTGCATTATAGAACACTAATGTTAGTGTGACTTGCGATTCAGTGAGCTCGTACCATAATAGAATGCTGCGATTCCCTCCGACAGCCACAAGCACGTGAGCGCACTGTCGTCTCCATTGCAATATAACGCTTAATTTTGTCAATCACCTGCGGCTAAAGTAAACATTGCGATTGGCAATATCCGAATAACTGTGTGCTGATCACCTGCACACAGTAAAAGCACTGGTTTCCCTTTGATTATCACCTACGCGTGAGCGCTTTTGTGTCAATGTGTCGAGTTGCGAATTCCTTTGACGATCATCTGCAGGTAATAGTAATTTACGTTATAGAACGAAAATGTTACATTATGACTGAGACGTTTCCAACCTGGGCTCTTATGTTCGTCTAGGCTGTAATTTTGATGTTTCTGGGTTCTCGATACCGAAAAGTCGATTGACGGCAAAACTTCTGTCTGTCCGTCGGTCTGTTTGTGAATAACTCTATGGACTAAATTGTTCAGCCGATTATATTTAAAACTGATATTCCCCTATCCATCTGGATAATGTCGCAGTCTCTTGAATTTGAAACCGATAATTTAATTTTGGGGGTGCTTTCCACGAAGACCCTCCGACATTTTCAAAATTTTCACAAAAATGGCCCCAATATTTTGATAACATGTTTTCAGATGTGTCAGGATGCTTAAGAAAATGTTGCAGGTCACCATTTTTGTTTAAACGGTTGTTTTTTTTCGAAAATTGCAAAAGTTCAATTTTATCGTGTTCTTCCTATAACTGAAATATTGAATATAGAACTTTTTATGAAATTTGGACTTTAAAAGCAGATTTTGTAATAAGATATGTAAACTTTTTCAAAAATTTTAATAGTTTTCACGTAATTTTGCGTAAAACATAAACAATTTTTAAATTATAAACAATTATTTTCTCAGAAACGGCAGACAATTTTTCTTTAATTTTTTTCACGTATGTAGCAAACAACGGTAAAGATAAAGATAAATATGTGATATTCTCACCTTCGACACAATCCGTATTGTCGAAAATTAGAAAAAATATGCAAAAAAACAAATGCATAAATTACCATATATGGTAATTTGAATTTCCCACGCTTCGTTTGAGACGCTACCACTCCGAAAGTAATTTTGGATGTGCTTGAAGGCAGTTTGATGTACTGAGAATCTCTTCTCATTTTTTAACTTAATATTAATTAACTTTACAAATTAACTTAAAATAATTACTTCACCTATTGTAGAATTTGCAATGCATTTTATGAGTGATGTCTGAGATGTGTTATGAGCAGCCATGGCGGTATTATAAGATCACATATCCGTTACTATGTGCGAGAAAGTACGTGCTGTTGTAGCCGATCTTGTATTAGTGGTGACGTCACACATGTGACCGAACATGCGTCACTTGTCCTGGTTGCTACCTTCACAAAGGCTGTGAGGCCACAAGCGCTTTTCAGCTAGGTCAAATTCAGTCGCTGTTTAGAGGAGAATACAAGAGGCCGGCTGCTCTCATTGGTAGTTTTCCGTGATTTCGCCGATCAACACTAGGCGAGTGCCGGAGCTGTACCCTACCAAACGGGCCACGGACCGCGCGCAATATTTCCTTCCTCTTCCTTGTCCTATCCTCACCCCCTTATACACACACACACACACTTAGACTAACATGCAGTACTCTATCACACATGCCGAGAGACCGGTCAGGGACTTAGAACTTGTCCCAGCCGGGGCGATGCCCCGCTGGTGGGAGATACCTGGTTGGGGAAAACTCTTGTAGCCGACGGTAGGTCGGCACCGGGTCTCGCCATCCAGCGGGGTAGAACCACCGCCACCTCCCGAGCAAAAGAGTACACTACACTTACGGGACTAATAACTATAGTAGTTGACGCGCTATCAATCACTATCAGTCAATCAATCAATCAATGAATCAATCATAAGCGCGCTGCTCTGCTGCGTCGCACCAATTTTAAATGACCCCTCTAAACTATAGCACAACTAGTAATAGTTATCGTGTTACAGCCCAAGAAGGTGAATTCCGCTTCCTTATGGACAAAATATTACTTGATTAAATTCATATCATTAGTCCATTGTAATATATACATTTCTAAATTTTACAAATTCTTATAGTTTCTTAAGAAAAAGTAGGTTGGATATCAGTTGACAGAATCGAAAACACATAATTATAATGACAATCGTTTTTATGAGAGAGGCACAAGATGATTTACGTCTTTGACAAAGGTTACTGCTACGATTGAAATTGTTGATGGTTGTCGACGAGAGGAACTGTACGAATAAATATAGAAGGTCATCTCCGTCAACTTAGTAATTACTTACAATTAATTACAACTCACTATGTAAACGGAGATGACGTCCTTTATTTCTTCCTATTATGTCGCCAATACCACTTCACCATTTCCACAATTCAGAGAGGAATTCTATATCATGTCAATCAATTATGTAGATGTTGTTGTGTATTTTTAAAATAAATCAGAAGCATTGGTATCAAATTTCCAAATTCATAAGTTGATATGATAATTTATTGCGGTGCATATACAGTAAAGTCCCATTTTCCGAATTTCGGCACGGAAACAACCTAAAGGCGCCATAGTATGAAATAAATAGCATCTTGTCTTCGTTCTTACGCTATCATCTAGGTTACGCGATGTAACATAATCTCCTCTTTAAAGATTACCTAAATGTGAGTGCTCTCGTGTCAAAATGTTATCCGATTTGCTTTAATGATGACCTGAAAGTAGTAAAGGCTACTTTGTCTCATCCTCTTTTGAGCAACCAAATGCAAAAGAGTGTCAGCGTACGCTTCAGAGAACATGCGATGTTGCGATTGAGCTTTATGATCACTTCAAAGTAAATGACATATTACGATTCTCTCTTTTTCGGTGAAATTAAGGTAACCGCCGGCGGCGCTAGCCGAATTCGTTTACTACGCTCCGTGAAGTCACGAAGGTTAAGCGCATTCGAGACTCGCGGGTTCGTGGTTGGCCGACCGGCCAGGAACCCCGGGATCTAACATCGTCGAGCCCCTGGCCGAAGGGATAAAAGGCACTGACTGACTGCGACGTGACGAGAATTGACAATTATTAATAAGTAAAAATCACATTAATGGAGGAGTACTCCCCAGTGCAAAGCGCTCAACGCCCCTTAAGGGGCTTGGGGACGCGTTGCGTCAAGATGTAGACGCAACAAATTTAAAAAAAAAAAAAAAAACGCCAGGGGTCTTCTGTAACTACTACGAACAAGTGAGTGCGCTCGTACTAAAAGTCTGTTTCAATTTCCTTTGACGATCATCGTTAAATAAATGGCATATCGCGAATCGTAATATACGTTTCGCTTTTTGCTGATTACTTGCAGATAGGCGTTACTGGACCGACTCGTCTTTGACATCTTACAAGTGAGTACACTCGTGTCAGAATACAATGTTGAGACTTCTTTAACTACCACCTGCAAGATAATGCGCTCGTGACAACTAAACCGTTGCCATTTTATTTACCGATTGCTTCCAGGTAAATGACATGTTTCGATTCACTCTTTGCTATTATACCAAATTATTATTCCTTTGCGATTTCTTTGACGTACACCTACAAGTAAATGTCATTTTTCTGGTACCTTTTAAACGGCATTCTGTAGAAGATTGTATTCTCGTCCAGTAACATATTGCGTTATGTTCGAAAACAGCCTGCAAGTACAGTAGCAAACCAATTAATCCGAACACTTGTCCTTTAGAACATTATATTTTCACTCTGGAAAATAACCAAACGTAAACTTTTCGTTTACTAATAATTTATATGCTCTCATTAATTATTAATACGTTCATTTATTCTCTGAGGTGACTCTCTTAAGTTAAATACCGTTTTTATTTTTTTCGCCATGAAACCAGACACTGACAAGTGACTTAATAAGGTTAATTTGTGTGTCATTTCATTTTATCGAGTCTATTTTTCACTATAGACAAAAGATTTGTGATTGAATTTAGATCAAGAGAATTTTCTAACCGCTGGAGCATTTGAAGAATGTTCTTTTTGAAAAATAATAATAATAATAATAATAATAATAATAATAATAATAATAATAATAATAATAATAATAATAATAATAATAATAATAATAATAATAATAATAAAGCTTTCTTTGATGAGTGCCACGGTGCGGCACAGAACCTATTGGAAGATCAACGCCTTATTCTTATCAACTAGTGGTACGAGTCTTCTCTTCAATATTTTAATGCATTAACCAGTTTGTATCATTCACCACCAACAATGAAGATGAAGATAGCGCAACAATGAGTCTATGGAATTTCACAACAAAACAGCTGCTTACCAAACCAGTCTTACCAAATAATGAAAATATTGCGATAATTCCCTCTGTCCGGATTAATTTATTCGCTACTGTAAATGCTCAATATAAAATTACTTCACAACCAAACGCAGACGATTGCAATGGCGCTCAAATGATGCGACTTGGTATAAAGACAACCTACAGTGAAGCGATACATGGCGATTGGGCGATCATATGGACGAATACTTGCTTCTGAGCACTTCGTGCTGTAATGATTTGTGAGACTAGCCCGCAAGAATGCATGGGACAAGGAACTTCTATATAAGCAAAGAGGAGCCAATAATGAAAAAAACAATAGACGACAGCGGCACGTAATAATAATTATTAGGAAAGTGATAGAAAACAAAAGGGGCGGCAATAGGCATTGTGAACAGTGAATAGAACCCAAATTTAGGAACATTTTCAACCAAGAATCACGTTATTCGAGCCACGGGTTCCGTAAATATCATAAGTTGTGTAAATCGCATGTATAATACGGCGAATATTGAAGACATGGTGACCATTGTTGTACCTCTGAAAGTATACAACAAGACGAGTTTTATTGAATATCCAGCGAATGCCTGGGTGGATTTTGAATAGTAGACCACCAGCAACCCATTACAGTGCAAATACCATGGATTGATTACCACTTCCACACTAGCGACCATCTGCAGATAAATACCATTCTGCGATACCCCTCCCTGACGGCGACCTGCAAGTAAATGTTCGTAACTAGTGTTAAAACTCCCCCTTTGTCGAGAGAGGCGCACTTATGTCTCAGTGATAATCTCTAAACCCTGGCCATAGTTCGCACGACATCCTTCCTTCCCCACTTTCGACCTCTTCTCTGACCCTGCAAACTAACATACACCCTGTAAAGTATCATGCATGTGTCAGTTAACCATTCGGGGTGGAACTTAGACTGTAAAGTTGCGATCAGTAATCCCAGAAGCAAAGCAAACAATTCCGGACGACCAAATACTTAACCAGAGCTAATGCACCGGTGTCTAACTGCAGGAAGAAAACTCAACCCGATTCACTCATGCCAATGCCAGGAATGATAGGACGATGATCCATTGTGATCGTACTACAGTACGGAATGAGAATGGTTTCGATTTCTTGTAGCAAAATTGTTCGTTTACTGAGATTTATGTTATTCCATCATCCTGACAATACACCAGGGCTTTTATGATCTAAGCTTTAGTATCAAATAGAAAATGATAGGACGATTCGTGCGTATTTTCTTGCTTCTGGTTTGCAATTCAGACATTCAGAGATTGTGCTAACTTGAAGTAGGATGTAACGCGCCAATATATGAAGAATATCTTGCCCTACCAAATATCCGAACAACTGATAGGTGACATCAGTATTTTGGTGTTAACCTATGGGAACCATAGGTCTATGCGCGATTTGTACCCACAAGAAATGCGACGAAAGCAGACGTGCAAGTTGCAACATGTATGAACAGGTAGATCATTCATATTAATAATTCGTAAGTGAATAAAAATTAGAAATCATAGGTGCATATTTGTCTTTTTCTATAAGACTTTAATTTTTGTGTGAAAGTCAAACATTCATTTTAAATATGTGCTGCGATGTAAAAACGTTTCGTTGTAAAGCATAATGTACTTCTCAGTGATTGTTAACAATGAACTGAATGAAAATAAATCTTTATTTCATTAAATAGTCATTGTTAACACTTTTGTAGTTACGATTCGGAAAATTAACATCAGTAACTAGACTGCCATTCTAACGTTACCAGTTGTTTCGGTTAATAGGATAGGATACACTTAACATCTTCCCACTTAAGATCATACTTGAAATTAGTACAATCAATCAGAGTCTGAATTTAAAACTCAAGGTAAACAAATAAGG
Source organism: Teleogryllus occipitalis (assembly GCA_011170035.1). Lineage (NCBI taxonomy): Eukaryota > Metazoa > Arthropoda > Insecta > Orthoptera > Gryllidae > Teleogryllus > Teleogryllus occipitalis. The sequence continues at coordinate 53,547 of BLKR01003394.1, forward strand.
CATAACATCTAAAAAAAATACTATCATGACGATGGTATTTCCGAAATACCAATACTTACATTAATGGAGGATTTTGAATTAAATTGAGAGTTATATATCCTATTGTAATCCCTTACTCAATCTCGTTGTGAGCTTACCCGCTCTAGTCATCACGGAAAAGTCGACTGATTAACATAGTATTATGAATGATGTGCTATGAGTAAGTAAGTACCAAAATCGACGCACATACACCGAAAGGCAACGACCGAGAGGAACTCTGCTGGTAAGCAACGTATAATATCCATTCTACCGATAGTTACTGTAATGGACTGATATGTTGAATAACCGCTTCATATTTTCCATCGAAAGAAAGACTTAAAATAATTGAGGAGATCTCATTATCAGCGAACTCTCTATTTCTAAAAATGCAACTTTATAAATGATGCAGGAAAGTATGCACTATTGTAGCACTATTAGTAGGTTTTAAGAAAGATTATAGTGATATTTTGGATGTTAAAACAGTGTTAAGGTCTATTTATTCGTTCCTTTTGACCTTCATCCAATGCTATTCTTCTGGGATTGTTACTTTTGTCTAGTAATTATTTTAATACTGCGCAGGCTGTTAAGATAAGGTACAAATGACAAAGAAATGTTGCATTCTTAATTGGGAGTAAACCACCGTACGTTGCAAAGTCTCGGGTCGGTGACTGAGTGGCAGCGAACGCGATAAGGCAAGAAGTCGTACTGTACTGTTCGAACAAACTGCAGCATTCAGATGAATTATTTGGTACTTTCAACCATAACTATTACATACTAATGTCCAACATTTACAATGTTTTTAATTGTGGTCGCCAATGGACGGAGAAATTGGACATGAACAATAGCTTGCGATACCGAAACTCCCATCAGAAATTTGCAAACTCTACATTGCGGTATGCATTAGGAATACAGAATGTGATAAAATGTAAGCAATTGGTTCCAAGTACTTTTTAAAATAGTTTCTGATTTTTTACAATTTTGTTAACGATCTTTGAACTTATATTTGATTTCAATTTAATTTTGTATCCAAAAATCATGTTCCATTTTAGTTAAACGAGGACACTACAGTTTTACTTGCATATCACGTTGTTCCTATAAACTTCTCTCTTGCGTAATATTGCGTAATATTAAATCAGACGTTGTCAAAGAAATTCCAGAAACAGAAATTCATCAGAAATTCCATTACAAGAAAAATTAGACCAAATGTAAAACATCAAATAAATTTCTGTTCATATATCCACAGTAACGCTTCAGTAAAGATGGAAAAAATTACATACAAGTGGCATAATCTCCCAAATAAAAATTAATGAATTAATTTCTCGAGTCTTTTAAATTTTGTTTCATTCAATACATTGTTAATGTTTGTGTTACTTTGAGTATTCAGTTAATAATAATAATTCTATTAAAGTAAATAAACTGAGGTTGCCTAGTATCAAATCTCTATTTCTGCTTAAGATCTTTTCGATCGCGTAGTGATCATCGTCAGAGCTGGAAATACATTAATAGATATAATTATACATTAAACCAAATTGTCTACAAATTAATATATAAAAGAAGTGTGCAGATGCGTAAGCAAACTGGATGGGTCGTACCTTGTAGCTGCTGGTCGGAAAACGAAGTTCTGCGGATTTTTGAAATAGCGGCTCGCTTAAGAAGGCAGGGCGGCGGTCGGGCAAGTGTGGGGGCGGGGCAGGGGAGGGCGCGGCCGAAGGGTCGAGAGGCGCGGCTGCTGGGCCTGGTGTGAGGAGGGCGCGGGCGGACGGAGGAGGGTGGAGACAGTGAGTGAGTGTTCACTCACACATTACAAAACACTCGATCCAACACTAAAGATCCAATTCCTCCTACCTCTTTTGCGGAGTCTATGCCCTCACTTGCAACAACTGCAATGCCATATACGTAGGACAAACCGGGCGTAAATTCACACAAAGGATCAAAGAACATGAACAAGCATGGAAAAACAATACCACCACAGTTTCACACTTCGCTGATCACTTAAATCAAAACAATCACGCATTTGACAAACTCATTAATTTCCATATCCTAGAAATTGAAAATAGGTACTGGCACAGAATAAAATTAGAATCCCTTCACATTCACAACAACCTAAAAAAAAACAGAATAATACTAGTCTTAACCAGCAAATCCCTGAACTTTCGTCACCTCTGCTAAAATTAGCACAATGTGTACACCCGTAACTCCACCCACCTCCGTCCGCCCGCGCCCTCCTCACACCAGGCCCAGCAGCCGCGCCTCTCGACCCTTCGGCCGCGCCCTCCCCTGCCCCGCCCCCACACTTGCCCGACCGCCGCCCTGCCTTCTTAAGCGAGCCGCTATTTCAAAAATCCGCACAACTTCGTTTTCCGCCCAACAGCTACAATGTACGACCGATCCAGTTTGCTTACGCCTCTGCACACTTCTTTTATATTTTAATTTGTAGACAATTTGGTTAAATGTATGATTATATCTATTAATGTATTTCCAGCTCTGACGATGATCGAAAAGATCTTAAGCAGAAATAGAGATTTGATACCAGACAACCTCAGTTTATTTACTTTGAATTAAGGTATCTACATCACCAACAGTCTAATTAATTAATTATATTGTTATCGAGGTATAGTTACATGCAATAGGCCTGATAGAGCTCCGTGTAATTGATTAAAACAAGAAAGAAGCCACCCTAGTTGATGTTGCTATAACCTTGACACACAATCTAGTTATGCTATAAAATGGGACATTCTTTGTTATTCTAGTTAGTTTCCTAATTTCCCCCACCCTCTTCCGACCTGCTACCTATCGGCGTCAAAAAGGAATATCTTTCAGTTTCTCATTTTTTCCCCTCAAGTATTAGAATTACAATATAACTTTTAAAATATTATCGAAGAGTAAAATCTGTTCTATGCAAAGTTTCACATACTAATGTAAAAATGCGGAATTTTGAGCTCATGTTCAACTGTTCAGCTGAGAGTTCAACAGCAGAAAACTGTTCAGCTTTCGAGAAAATTTATAATAAATATTCTGAAGCACTAGAACTTACAAATGCATTATTGTATATAAATGCCCCTAATATAAATATTAAGAAAGCGAGAGATGAGAGAGAGAGAGATTAAAAAATTACATTTGTGATCTTTTTGAAAAATTAAAAGATGAATTCAAATGGCGTTTCTATCGTGTAATTCAGCGCATTTATATTTATTCGCAACAAAAATTAGAGCAGTTTTTGTGAATATTTTGTATTGTCCCTGGGACTTCATGTGATTTGCTGAGTTTCTAATCGAGTCTGATCGAAGGGGGAATATTCATTGGAAAACTACGAATAGTTTAAGTGCTAGTGTTGGCGTATGGACGAACATTTTAAATTATTTCCCCATCTTTGTAATATCTGCTATTAATTATTATTACTATCCCCCTTTTTATATTCATTTATATTTTTTATCTTTATTTTTTGTAGTTATTATTATTATTATTATTATTATTATTATTATTATTATTATTATAACTTCTTATACATTTAAATACATTAAATACTCTGACCATCAGGCACAGTTTTCCCGCTGAAAATGTGCAAATATATTACGTGGGAAAATAATGTTGCCATGAAAAGTTCGTAAATACACAAATTGTAACATTCTGTAACATAACTTAGACATGTATAGACAAAAAATATAATTTCAATTGTAATAAGTCTTTTTAATTGCAATAAGTGGCAGGGTTCAAGTCAAAGAGAAAACGGGCTCAGGGAAAACAAAGGAAGTGTGGAAGCTATTAGCATCGTGAAACGAAATACAATATTTCAGAGATCTTCATTACTACATTACCAAGGAAAAGTTATCTAATAAAGCCTAATAAGCCTTGGACTAAAGGCTAATAAAGCCTTAGTCCAAACATCAAAAACGCTCCCCTTAATTAACTCTCGGTCTAATATCGAAAGTATCGAAAGTCGAATATTACTGTTCAAATCAATTATTCAACCCGCTCTAACCTATTCATGTCCAGTATGGGGTAGTGCAGCACCCAGTAACCTCCAAAAGTTACTTGCTTTCCAAAATAAAAGTGATCGGTAGCTCAGTGCATCAACTGATGTCACTGCAGCGCCTAGAAAGCCTGCAGCGCCAAAGCAGCGCCTGACCGGGAGGTCCTAGGTTCGTATCCTGACGGCGGTAGGATTTTCGACACTAGCTTTTCAGCTAGGTCGAATTCAGTTGCTGTCTGGAGGAGAATTCTAGCGCCCGGCTGCTCTGGTCGGTAGATTTCCGTGTTTTTTTCCGCTTAACACCAGGCGAATGCCGGAGCACTACCCTAACAAACGGGCCTCGGACCGCGCGCGATCTTTCCTTCCTCTTCCTTGTCCTATCCTTTTTCCCTTACACACACACACGTACACTAACATGCACTACACTACCACATATTCCGGGAGACCGGACGGGAGCTCAGAGCTTGTCCCGGCTGGGGCGGTGCCATGCTGATGGGAGAGTCCTGTTTAGGGGGAAACCGCGCTAGCCGGCGGTAGGTCGGTGCCGGAACTCGCCATCCAGCGGAGAAAGATCACTGCCATCTCCCAAGGAAAAGCACGCACTACACTTACGGGAATGATGACCTAAGCTGTTAACGCGCCCGGAATCACTAACAACCAACCAACCAACCAATCCAAAGTAAGTTCCTAAGAAAGACTTTCGAGGTACCATGGTTTATTCCAAATTCCCAAATTCATCGCGAGCTAAATATATTGCCACTAGACGAACACATAAGTATGCTTCACACACAAGCTGACCATTTTTCTATCAAAATCTTTCCCGTTTCACAATATTTAATCTGGGTCGTCGTGCTTCATGGCCCTATATTAAATCAAGGTTCACGAGTAGGAGTAAATACTTGTTGCTATGAATGGCCATATCCAAAATATTATAATATAAAATGTACTATTTTCAAACTCCTCAAGAGACATAAATGTTGAACGAGAAAAAATATTTTTTTAAAAAATGTTATCTACATTACCAAGGACCATTATCAATTGTGACATACCAATACGTAGTACATTGTATTGAGTCACATTTATTGTAAACAGGGTGAATGGTAAGGATAGACATATGTAAATATGGCGGCCTAGCAACGGTAGACGAGTTGTCGTCAAGGTCAACAAACTTCATTGCTTTGAACCACAGGGTGCGGCTAGTTGATAAAGTAAACTATTTGGGGATTGGCCGAGAAAGCAATGACAGTCTGGGGCCCGGCTAGTTGAATTTGTAAGTAATTTAGGGATTGGCTAGGCATGGAATGACAATGTATTTCGACGGAAATGGGTCGAATTTTTTTCTGACAAGAAACAGTAGAAAATATAGACCGAGTTTTGAAGGGCTGAAAGAGGGAAATATGGATTCATTCCGACTTATGCCGTGGTGCTGTGCGGATCGTGTGTAGATAATTGATGTTGAGAGTTTGGGAATTGTGAACGCCTACTTTGGAGTGTATGGTTGTCGGACTTTGAATATTGATGTAATGTGCGGAAATTGGAACTTGGAAATATTTCGAGTGCAGCAGCTAGAATTTAAACTGTGAACTTAAGTGAATTTGTCGGCAACAGGACTGGGAGTATTTGAAGCAGATAATAGTTTGCTGAACTTTAATATTTTAAGCATACGCGTAAAAAGAACTGGGAACTTTTAAAAGGCAAATTAATCGGGACTTATCAACTTATGAAACGGTGAGGATCAGTAACTTGAGTACACTTGTGCCAGAACGGAGGAAAAGAAGATGGTATTTGGACCTGGAGACATCGACACCGCAAAGAAATGAAAATGGTTCTACGCGGCCACATCGGCCAAGAGCGCACAAAGACGGGTGCTGCAGTGTAAGGTTTGAAACTGGTCATGACCGAAAGTACGTTTCGTATTGTTAAAATTTCATAGACATTGAATAAACTTACAAGTTCCTCTGAATAGAAAAGATGATTTTCATTTAGCCAATTCCAGCAAATGAGTAGCGAGAAATGTATATTTGATTTTCAGATTCCTCGGCCACTCTGTACAGATGGCAGATCGAATAATCGGATATTAGTAGGCAATAGCGATTATTTCTTATAAGACCCATCGACCCAGTTAGCCGGATATTAATTTAGTGGAAATAGCAGTTGAAGATTAATTTTAATAATAGAATCAACGTAATATTTTCCTGGCACCCATAATCTTATATAAATTTGGAACGGGTAACGTTGAATTAATATTTAATAATATTAGAAGTGCAGAGGAGATATTAAATTTAAAAATTATATTAGACAGTTTGTTTCACTATATTACCTAGGAACCATTATCTAGATCTAATTTCCAAGAATACCATTATCTACATTACAAAGGAAAAGTTCAAAATTATGTGTGGTAATATAAACCCAGTACTAGAAGAAAATTATTAAAACAATAACTTTAACGGTATGCATTCAACGCTCAATGAACTCAAGAATTATGAATTAATTAATGGATTATTATAAAATATAAACATGATGTACAAAACCACAAGAATAGACCGACGGCTTATGGCCTATTTTCATTTCTTAACATTTGTGAAAGCATAAAGACAGTAATAGCCAATAATATTGCGCATTCATCAGATATTTATTTCATTATTTGAATATACAATATATTAATTTATAAATTTTATAAACATATAACCTAAAACTTAACATCATAATTTTTCTAAACATATTTTTACATGCTTCCAAATTTCAATACATTTCCTTTCATGCAATTAATCTTATTTATTCCTCGTTCCAACTCATAGATGCATTACGTTCGCGTTGCTTTATTTTATTGCTTTCTCCGTTACCTTTATTTTGTCCTTCAGTCTTTGAAACTGGACAAGTTATTGCCTGAAGGAAAACTTCTTTTCCATTGTTTTCTGAGCCTCTCATTTTGCTTTGTCAACCCTTAACTTTCTGTATGCACATCGGAGCTACCGGTGAAATTGAAAAAGTTTTCAATCTTCCCTACACGAAATGTTTCACATTACTTCTCTTTTTCGATTTAATGCGCTATAAGAACAGTTTAATTTGCATTTAGGGACAGGACAAATTAGTAAGAGTATTTGAGAGTGAAATATCACTTAAGAAATATTTTCGGTGAGTCACAAACTATAGTGACACTTATTGCTCAGAAGCTTTTTCCTTTTTCCTTTTTACTTTCAATTAATGCTACGATGGCAGAATTTACTTGCAACTTTTAAAATGTGTTATTGTCAAAATCATAAATAAAAAGTATGAATACACATTATTTGGCTGTTGAATCTAATTTTCTACGTCTTTCATAAGTATATGGTTTATAATAACCTGATGAAAGAAAAAAAAATAAGGTATGAAAGAATCAAACGATAACCATAATATCTAATTTCCACTCAATATATAAAGCTGTTAAACCATCAGTATACGCAACATGCGAAGTCGATAAATTCTTGTAGTATGTGTGCTGGAAATTATATTAGTTTCATTATCCAATAAAATAAATTATATTTTTTAAATTACATTAATTATTCATTAGTCACATTCTGATTAAATGGCTTTCTCCTGCATCTGACATGTTCCAAATAATGAGCTAACGTGGTGCTGAACGAAAATATATGGCTGAAAAATATGAGATCGCTATAGGTTTGTAAAATTGCATAACATTCGGAACCAGCCACCCGACAAAATTGATAATTTGAGAAATATTTGACTCAATATATTTCTCTGTCGAAAATCAACAGAAAATCTCGATGGAATTATAGGCTTTGAGAGTTATCGGAAATCGTTTATATGAATCTGATACTATACGCGTATTTATTTTGTAAATGTGACTTTTATGTTTCAGTAATGTTTTTCGAGTTTCTTCTTTTGATATTTATTTTTACGTTCCTTCCACATATGCTTTTCTCATATCAATGTTATCATTTCTGTAACAAACTTCTTGTCAAACTGCTATACTATAATTTGTACTATGTGCTTCATTTATGCAAAAGTAATAAATTATTTGAAGCATGTGCGCCCACTCACTTCCCCGCTCACTTCCCAACTCACTTCCCACCTCACTTCCCACCTCACTTCCTACCTCACTTTCCAACTCAATTTCCAACTCACTTCCCACCTCACTTCTCACCTCTCTTTCCAACTCACTCCCCAACTCACTCCCCAACTCACTCCCCAACTCACTCCCCAACTCACTCCCCAACTCACTCCCCAACTCACTCCCCAACTCACTCCCCAACTCACTCCCCAACTTCCTCCCCCAGCTCTCACTCCCAACTCACTCCCCAACTCCTCCCCAACTCACTCCCCAACTCACTCCCCAACTCACTCCCCAGCTCACTCACTCCCCCAACTCACTCCCCAACTCACTCCCCAACTCACTCCCCAACTCACTCCCCAACTCACTCCCCAACTCACTCCCAACTCCTCCCCACTCCCCAACTCACTCCCAACTCACTCCCCAACTCACTCCCAACTCAATCCCCAACTCCCCAACTCACTCCCTCACACTCACACTCACACACTCCAACTCACACTCCAACTCACACTCCAACTCACACTCCAACTCACACTCCAACTCACACTCCAACTCACACTCCAACTCACACTCCAACTCACACTCCAACTCACACTCCAACTCACCTCCAACTCACACTCCAACTCACACTCCAACTCACACTCCAACTCTCTCACCTCCAAATCCACTCTCAAACTCACTCCCAAACTCATTCCCCCGCTCTCCCCAACTCACTTCCTCGCTCGCTCTCACGGTCACTCTCACGGTCGCCGCTCACGGTCGCGCTCACGGTCCCTCTCCCACGGTCACTCTCTTCCTTTCCCTCTCTGCCCTCCCCCCGCTTACCGTGTGCGTGGCGTGTGCGCAGGAGATCCTGTTCACCGTGGTGAACGAGTACACGGACTGGGAGCGCACGGTGCAGCACCCGATCAACACGCGCGACGCCACGGTGGCGGCGCTGAGCGACGCGGAGTTCGTGGCGCCGCTGGTGCAGACGGGCGACCTGCTGGCGTCGGCGGCCGCCGCGCAGCCGCCGCCCCCGCCGCCGCCGCCCGGCGCGCCGCCCTCCGAGCGCCCGCACACGCCGCGCGCCTTCTTCTACGTCTTCGACTACCAGACCAAGGAGGGCGACTACCCGCAGGTACTGTGCACCGCTCGCTCTCTTTACGCGGGACTTCACCGCCAACGAACTCTTTAACTGCCAGCACGGTGGCCGAGATCGCTAAGGCAGTAGTGTCATAGTGATCTCAGACCGAGGTTCGAGTCCCGCCTTGGTCATAGTTGTATTTGTGGTCGTCCTTTCACCCCTTATCATCACCATTTCGTGTCATCTTCGTAGTTACCATTACGTTAACTGCAATAGTGATAGCTAATGAACTAGATGTTGATGCGACCTAAATAACCAAAAAAAAAAGCTCTACCACTGTTGTTTCAGGAATTTTTGCTGTCAACTTGTTATTAGCTATTGTATAAAGATGTGAAATAGGTATTTCGAAGTTGAAATGCATTATAAATTTGATCGTTATTTTGTTGTTAATGTTTGCTTACTGTTGCGTAATTTATTTACAACAATGAAAAATTCTTAGTACATAGTTTCAGGAAGGATACGATTGTAGTTTTTCGTTTAAGAATATTTCCCGCAGAATGTAAGAAAATACCGAGTTTTACAGGAAACATAATTAAACATAATAAAAGAGGGCGACTACCCGCAGGTACTGTTCACCGTTTGCTCTCTTGCTCTCCAAACTCAGGACTTCACGACCAAAAAACTCTACAACTGTTGTTTGAGGAACTTTTTGTTGTTGTCAACTTGTTATTAGCTGTTGTATAAAGATGTGAAATAGATATTTTCGAAGTTGAAATGTATTATAAATTTCATCTTTATTTTGTTGTTAATTTTTGTTTAATTGTGCATAATTTACCTACAAGAATGAGCAATTCTAAGCATATAATTTTAGGAAGTATACGATTGTGTTTTTGCGTATAAGAATATTTCCCGCAGAATGTACGTGAAGGAGAAAGAAAATACCGAGTTTTACTGGAAACATAATTAGTGAAGATTTGGTTTTTTGTATTTTCTCCCGCCGCTTTCACAAGTGAAGACTTCAATAGCTCTTGTGAATTATTAGTCTGTCGACCATAAAGAGTTGAATGCATTATAACAATCACCAAAGTCAGCTGATGCATTCTATTACACTCGAAAATGTTTCCTTAAGGGATTACACCTTACAAAATAATCAACAAAATAATATTTTAATCTTCGCGTAAAATTAATAGACTTTATTTTTGATTAACAATATTTCTACGTATTTGATTTACTATTAGGATTAAGAAATCTAGAGGAGAACATGCTACAATAATTTGTGTTTTACATTTTCCTGTAACCATTATTACTTTGTTTCACTACCAAAGTAGCCCTGTCTCTAAAAACAAGTGTTGAGTGATGCTGTAACGTTATTTCGCTGTATTGTCGTAATAAATTTAACACACATTGTTTGGAAATCGACCGTAAATACGCGCCCCACTTGTCATGTACCATTGTGTTATTGTGTAGAAAAAGCAATTTCCCCTTTTCCCCGGGAAATCCTGTTCCGCATTCGCGTGGTCAACTTATTCGCATATCATAATAATGATCCGGCGTGACAACGAAACATTTAAATTAGAGATAGTGAAAAACGCTATTTCATACGCGAGAAAAATTGACGCCCGTTTCTGGTGCCCATTCTTCTTTTCAGCTGTGAACAGTAGGCCTATTTGTATTTGCTCATGCAGTAGGTGGCGTAAATGTTTATAATGCATGCTCTAGTATGCATGATTGACATGTTTGTATTGTTTTCTTTGAATTATGTTCATTATATACTCCCTAAAATTCCACATTTAAAGGTGAGCTTTGTTTAAAATTGTTATTTTCTTTATACTTCATGTCAAATACACAATCATCAGAATCACAAACATGAAATTACGTCCACGATTTCAATATTCTCCTCTCTTTAAATATATACTGTAATAATTGTTAGTTATGTTGAGGACTGTTTATATTGTAGAATTACATTGAAGGTTTAAATATTTTTAAGTGAATATAATAATTATTAAAATTACAAGGTAAATAAATAGAACAATTTTTCCATTCTCTTATAACTTGTATGACCAAAGTCCTTGCGTATTACATATTACTTGAATGACCAGTGAGATTTTTTGCGTTTTAAAATACAGTGAAAAATCCAGGTGAGTATAACTGGCCCTAAATGTTCGTGTGAAAAACGTTATTTGTTGCTATACTATCTGCTGTTCTTTAAATGATCATTGGAAACTTTATAGCCTCGAAGGCACTTGTAAAGATTTAATCATAAGACTTCTCACTCCCTCTAACGACTTTCCTTCGTTCCACTTGCTCTAACGACCGCTGAATGTCGTCATAATTTCTTTGTCGTGAAATATATCTTTGATGGTTCTTAACTCAATGCATACCCCTTTCAAAATCAATAACTTATTACTTCTTGAAAAATATAATTGATATTCCTAGTAGGCAAGGGCGAATAATTCTTATTTGTAATATATCTCCTTTATTGTGCATTTTTATTCCATGCTGAATATTAAATTAATACGTTCGAAACAAGAAAGGTTTCGGGCCATAAGTGAATCAGCCTATGTTGCGGGTTACCTTTAAAGCGATTTCTCTTCAAAGTTTCCAGTGTATTTGTACCATTATTTTTTTATTTGCTTGATAGCTTGTCAGGAACACTACAAATTATTATTTTAAAATATTAATTAATGTACGGAAATCGTGATTCCTTTGTTTGTGGTATTCTTGCGTTTGTCCAATACCTAATATAATTTAATATCTACGTTTGATGTTCCAGTAGATTTTGATGTGCTTATATTTATGCAGGTATCTTTTAATATATCATTTTCATGTACTCTTAGTACTCTGAGGTATTGAATTCTTTAAACTCAGTACATAACTCGTGAGTTTTGTCACTGGCAATACATTATTTAAGATATAATTTATTTGATTGCAACATTTGTTAATAATTTTTTTCTGATGAGTACTGTTAGTAATGAATTATATCACAACTGATATATCTAGATCATTTCTTATATAAAACACAACGAAAACTATATTTCGTGAAGTGTGCTTATCATGTTAACCCTTCGGAAACCTCCCATATTAATGGGATCAAGCGAAGATCTCTCGTGCTTTGCAGATCCAAAGCCCGTTTCTCTTCTTGCTTGGAGAGGTCGAGATAAGCCGAACATTTGTTACAATTACCGATACAACACGGAGAGACGTTCGTAGCCATAATTCAGGCGCGCTGCAGAGGCGGCACTTGGACCGAGTGTTTGAGAACGGTCGCGCGTCGAAAGACGACGCGGCGGCGATGGCGGTGGCGGTGGCGGTGGCGTTGGCGGTGGCGGTGGTGGTTGCGGTTGCGGCGGCGGTGGCGGTGGCGGTGGCGGTGGCGGTGGCGGTGGCGTTGGCGTTGGCGGTGGCGGTGGCGGTGGCGGTGGCGTTGGCGGTGGCGGTGGCGGTGGCCGTGGCGGTGGCCGTGGCGGTGGCGGTGGCGGTGGCGGTGGCGGTGGCGGTGGCGACGTCGGCGGCGGTGGTGGTTGCGGTTGCGGTCGCGGTTGCGGTTGCGGTTGCGGTTGCGGTGGCGGTGGCGGTGGCCGTGGCGGTGGCGGTGGCGGTGGCGGTGGCGGTGGCGGTGGCGGTGGCGGTGGCGGTGGCGGTGGCGGTGGCGGTGGCGGTGGCGGTGGCGGTGGCGGTGGCGGTGGCGTTGGCGGTGGCGGTGGCGGTGGCGGTGGCGGTGGCGGTGGCGGTGGCGGTGGCGGTGGCGGTGGTGGCGGTGGCGGCGGTGGCGGTTATGGCAGCGCCCGAGCTCCGTGTCTGACATAACGACGTAGATCCAGACGCACCTCCTCTGCGTTCGCTGTGCCAACAACGCGTATTCAAGTGCGCCGCGCACGGCGCTGTTATGTGCCACGCAAATACGTGCTCGGCGTCGTCGCCGACGCAACCCAACAGACGTGATCGCCGTGACTCCGCGCCCGGCACGGCCTAGGCAGGGGTGAGACACGGCCGGAGATCACACATGGCGTGCATCAGAGAGCTTGGTGTTGGGTAATCATATCTTCAGTTCTACGTTGATTAGATTTAATGTGATTATTTTTTCTGGGGTGTTATTGATTTGATTTACGATCATTGGGCACAACTAAAAAGATTTACTAGTTTTATAATTTTGAATTACGTAAATTGCCTCCCTTTTCATGCGTTTTATTTAAATGAGCTCGTCACAAAGGCAACCTTTTCTCTGCGACGAGATCAGCGTGCCGAACTGCTTCGTCCGAGAATGCTATTTTGGAATTTACCAGTATCGAGATCGAAGAATTCAATACTAGCCGACCTGGATGGCCGAGGTGGCTACGAGCGGTACCGACTCTGCGCTTCTGTCCGAAGGGTCGCGGGTTCGAGTCTCGCCTTGGGCATGGCTGTTTGTCCCTTGACTTTGTGTGTGTGTGTGTGTTGTCGCGGAGGGCCTCGCGTTCTGCTGACCCCAGATCAGAAGGAGCCCGCAAGTGTTTGTCCCCAGTGTATGGTCGAATAGTCCCTTCGGGACGTAAAGGGCAACCGGCTATCGGCTGGATAAAAGCCCTAGGAAAGAAAGAATTCAATACTAGAACTATTATCCGGCGTGCGTCCTCCGCGTTGGTAGACAAGCGATAAGATAACGACCAGACCATATGTGGACATAGGCGCGCGCAGTCTAAAACAAGAGAGGGGGACAATTCAATTTCTAGACCCCTTTTCAATTAAATGTTTGTACTTACATTTGCAGTTTTTACGTACGTGTAGAAACATCTGCAGTCTAGTTTTGAAATGTATTTTGGCGCAGTTGTTGGCGGGATTGACTCGGACATTTTAGGGTCGGTTTCGTTCATTTTTCCACATTTTAGCTACTAAAGCTGATTTAAGACTTAGTGCATTTTTAGGGAATTTTCACATGTAGTTCAAATCTCAATTTACCACCTTTCTTGGGTAAATATGAACGTTTATTCACGCTTTTGTCCGGAATACATTTGTTACATTGCACAAACATAATGTACAATTTCCAACGTTTTTGTAAAATTTAAGAATTTCACAAAGGCCATAGTTTATAGGAAAATAAAGATCATATTGACTCTTAAATTTTGAAACAATTTTAATAAATTTTGCAAATTACAAAGCATTAAATACAATTTTAAGTAACCTCTTCTTAGAGGAAAAATATAATTAATATAAAATATATAATAAATTTAAAATGTACAATTATTTGCCAATTTTTTGCACATATCTACTTTGATTTAAATTATTTGGTGATGAATTACTTTTCCCCATTCATGTACGTTTCTCTACTATGTAGTATTGGCAAACGCCATGTTTCTATTAAATATCTTGAACGCATTACTTCTTGCGAAGAAGTAATGCGTTCAGAATTCCCACAATGCATTTCTTCTTATTCTACTTTTAGTGGAGGGAGTGACTGAACTTTATGTACAAAAAATGACAAAAACTGAATTAAATTTTGATGGTGCTAGGCCCGTTGCAAACCTTTGCATGGTTTTGAAAATAAAATTGCGCAACTACGAAAGTGGTGTCATTTTTTAAAAATTCTGTTATAAATTATTTTTACTTTATCTGTAGTATCCAATCAAAGGCAAGCCTTCATAAAACGATTTTTATTCAATAACTAGGTAGAATAGCCGAAGTTCCGTATCATTCGTAGAGTGTGCCAAATGCGAAGCCGTTTCACCGTTGTCCAGAAGAAGTCCCAAAAGCAGCCGAGTCGTTGAATATCCACAAGAGAGTTCCTCTTCCGTAGCACAGGTCGTCGTCGTAGCCGATCACCACTCTTCACACCGCAAGTCACTCGCCAGAACACAGTCGCCAACACAGTCGCCAACACAGTCGCCAACACAGTCGCCAACACAGTCGCCAACACAGTCGCCAACACAGTCGCCAACACAGTCGCCAACACAGTCGCCAACACAGTCGCCAACACAGTCGCCAACACAGTCGCCAACACAGTCGCCAACACAGTCGCCAACACAGTCGCCAACACAGTAGCCAACACAGTAGCCAACACAGTCGCCAACACAGTCGCCAACACAGTAGCCAACACAGTAGCCAACACAGTAGCCAACACAGTAGCCAACACAGTAGCCAACACAGTAGCCAACACAGTCGCTAGCTGTCTGTCTTGGCGTCGGGTCGGAGCCCTCTTATAGCCCGCTGGGGCTAGCGGCCCGCCGCCTAGCTGCGGAGTAGGGGCGGTGGCGAGTCCCTACCCGCTTGCTCGGGTGTGACGGCTGCGCGCGGACAGCCCTGGCCAGCCACGCCTTCCTCTCCGGCCGAGGGCAGTAACACCCCGCTGACGTAGTTCTGCGGCGGGTCATTCAAACGCGCGCGGGTGGTCACGACATTATCATTTCAAAGACATCTGAGGATGCTTTTGAGAAGCTGTGCGCTCAGAAACTATCAACAAACTGCTCATGTGAACATGCTCCGCCAAGAAGAATCCGAGAAGAGTCTAGAATGAGGGGTTCCGATTGTTCCTATTCCAGACACAGAGTTACGTATAGATCTCACAGGTACTTGAGCACGCTCGCCCTCCCAGACTCAGAAAGCTTGCCAACGAGAACGATCGATGACGTTACGCTCGGCTGTATTTACGCATAATGACAATTTTAACGGAAGATTTGTAATTAAAAATATATTTGTTCATTCATTACATTCCAACAGACTGTAATTAGATCCTGACCTAAAAAATTGGTTTTTCACTTGGATACCTAATTTTGGATACAGAGTATATTTTAATTTATTAGACATCGCATATATGTCAAAGATAGAAGGGTTGCAAACGATATGGTTTTAGAGGAGTGATGGTTGTAGAGAAGCCTTGGAAGGAAGAGCGACCAGGAAGTCCGCGAATAGAGAAGAAGAGGACGACAGAAAACGAAAACAGTAGAAGCGTCATCACCAAGTAACAGGTGGTAGAAATGTGAGAAAATTGTAAACAATTGTATTCATGAAAATTTCATGGGAAATGGAAACTGTGAGTAGGTGAAAGGGATGAAGAGATGACGTGAGAGTGAAACAGGTGGCGACAGTGGTATCGAGACAGTGACGAAAATGAGAGGTTTTAATTGCGAAAGAAAGATATTGGAGGCAAGTGGAGGATAGTAAACTAGAGAGTAGTGAAAGCGTTGAGAGCAGGGAGGGAAATTGGATACGTGTGAATGATGGGCATCGCAGGCAACCAACAAGTCGCCGCATCAGACTAATAAGTTTGCATCTACCTACATGTTCGGTGACAGTGACATAAATTTGCGATATGTTGGAAATTGTCACACATTAAATCCGTAACATATTAAAACAGATTCCAATCAGATTTGTATTAACCCTTCTATACAGAAAATAAAATAGAGTTTTATGCACCATTATCAAACATTTACGAACAGTTACCCCCCGAAGTTTTTTCGAAGACGGATAGAACCTTGTCATTGTTGGAACACGCCGACGCGCCGTGGAAATGACAAACGGGAAATTCGAAGCGCGGGAGAACGGCAAAGCAGCGTGGGTTGTGTGCGTCAACTGAGTGACGAAGTGTCGGGAGAAGTTAGGTATCCAGGTGTATTGCTTGAGAGTACGACTGAGTAAGCAGCATAGATGTTGAGAGTGAACTCACGTTTGTGACAGCTCTCAGGGAGAACCGGGTTTGTCGAGATGACAGTTATGTTCACGATTACCAACCGCGTAGGCAAATAGAGCCTCGATGTCATTCATGTCCTTATATTCATGAATTGCGTGGAGTTGTGTGTTATGAATAATACAAATAATACAAACAAATGCAGTCTGTAAGAATCTTTTGAGTTTTATGTGAGGATTGAAAATCCATTTTCAATCATGAGTATCAACCGCAAGAGAATATTCATCTTCCTCGTAGTTTAGAAAACCGCAAAAACAAAACACATTTTGCCCATCCTCGGATCGGCAGACGTAGTAGTGCCGTGGCGATCTCGGGCCGAAGGATCGCGGGTTCGACTCCCGCCTCAGGCATGGTTATATTTGTGTTCGTCCTTTCACCTCTTGTTATCACCATATCACTTCATTTAGGATACAGATACCTCTAACGTTAAATCAATAATGGTCTCTAACGACCTCACAGTTAATGCGACCTTAAATTTTAAAAAAACATATTTTTTTAGCAGTCCCTGTAGGTATAAAAGGTCCCAAATAAAAGCGGCAAAACATCCTCGTCCAAATAATTTATTTTCATTTGTGAAAGAATTCTTCTCATGCATAAAGGAAGCAGTGGAGACGCTGAAGAAGAGCAGGTAGTCGTGGCCGTAACATCGAGAACTGAGCGATCGGTGAGAGGTACGGGATCCTCGGCGGCTGACTCTAACGGTAATGACTGTTGACCCTAACGGTAATGACGGTTGACCCTAACGGTATGAAGGTGACTGTCTTGGCGGGGCGCTGGCAGTAGTGGATTCGGCTGCCATTGCCCGACGAGCGGTGCCTGCAAGCTGAAGCATAGGTCGGCATCAACGCGGCGGGGCAAGAGAGGTTAGATAGGTGTGTAAGGAAGGAGGAATCAGCGGAGACGCTGAATGGGGCTGGTAGAAGCGCAAGAACCTGCCGTGAAAAGCGATCTGAACGAATGAAAAAAGGTGTGTTGATATTGCGACAAAGCAGGAACGAGTGATGGTAGTTTGACGATGACATCACTTCCCGACCAGTGAAAATAATCCAAAGTACTCTACGGGTGGTGTAACGGTTAGCGTATACTCAAATTCGCGGGTTCAAACCCGTTCGAAGACTTTTAAGGGCGGAAAAGGCCGAAGAATTTTTAAGGGCGGAAAACTCCTTCGTACGCCTTCCTTCGGAGGGGAAGTGAAGCCGGCTGTCCCATGTTGTAGATTTACTGAATGTAAAATATCCACAAGTCGAAATGAAGACCGGGAGCGGTATCTCAGTGCATCAACTGATGTCACTGCAGTGCCTCTAACCGGGAGGTCCTAGGTTCGAGTCCTGACGGCGGCAGGATTTTCGACACTAGCTCTTCAGCTAGGTGGAATTCCGTCGCTGTCTGGAGGAGAATTCTAGCGGCCGGCTGCTCTGATCGGTAGTTTTCCGTGGTTTCTCCGATCAACACAAGGCGAATGCCGGAGCAGTACCCTACCAAACGGGCCACGGACCGCGCGCGATCTTTCCTTCCTCTTCCTTGTCCTATCATCTCCGTTTACACACACACACTAACATGCACTACACTACCACATTCCGGGAGAACGATCGGGAACTAAGAGCTTGTTTCGGCTGAGGCGGTGCCCCGTTGGAGGGAGAGTCCTGGTTAGGGGTGTACCCCACTAGCCGACGGTAGGTCGGCGCCGGATCTCGCCATCCAGCGAGGGAACATCACCGCCATCTTCCGAGAAGAAAAACACGCACTACACTAACGGAACTAATAACCAAAGCAGTTTACGTGCCCGGAAACACGAAAAAATCAATCAATCAATCAACCGAATTGAAGACTCAGAGCAAAATTCAAAACGCCTATTTTATCGCCCGAGTGATGCCTCTTGGCCTAAGCCTCACCACGGAAAAAAGGGCATTGAATTAAATTGAATTAAACTGGTGGTAGGCGGAGTGGCAACAATATGTGGGACAGAGCGTATGGCGACAGGTAGTGCTGTGTATAGTGACGAACGTTTTCTCAGGAGTGCCGTGGAAAGGGTCATGGAGGCGGTGCACGTTGTCAGCCCTACGAAGTGTATAGGCTGAGATGCGCGCGCACAACTACTGGCAGATATCCCCTTCCAGATATCTCCCCTTTCGGAGCGCACTTACCATACCCCCATACATTGACACATTCGGCACAAGCTCTAAGGACCCGACTGGTCTTCCGAAATGTGTGGTAGAGTAGTGCATGTAAGAGAAATTGTAAGCGTAAGGGGAGAGAAGGGGACGAAAGAAAGTGGTCCGTTCGTTCTTCGTCATTCATGTTGTATTGGTATGGAAACTATGAAAAACTACCGATTTAGGCAGCCGGTCGCCAGAATTCTCCTCCCATTATTTGGGATTATGTTTCGATTGTCCGACTTTGGTGGCTAGCTAATGGTGTTTCCCAAGCCTGTGTATATTGCGTGGGTATTTCCTTCACTGTAACTAACTTTGCCTCCCTGAGCTTTTCTTCCTCACTCAACCACAAAAACTTATACGATTTAAAGGAAAGCTACAACACCACAACAATTTTTGCTACGTCCAGAAATTGCAGCGTAAATTGCTGCACGGGAAGCTAATACGCAGCGCATGATCCATCGTAGAGCCACATTCTCCTCCGTATTGTGTCTAAATTCGACCAACCATACGTTCCTAATGTCGAAAGCCTACCATCGCCGGAACTCGACCCTAGGACCTCCCAGTCGACGATGCCGCCGATCCAATGGTGTCCAACCGCGGAGACGACAGGCCTACAGTATCACGTCTTGGTTTTATTTATACAGTTTTGGAAACGCAACGAAAAGTGCAGTGCACGTTTACGCCACGGCGGTGTGACCAATCCTACACTTTACGGGCATTTATGGCCAATTCTGCAACATAAAAATAAAAACAGATGATCAGATTGGTTTTAGCCCACTGCGCATTGCGTGTGCAGAAATACGAAGTTTACGTTTCAATTCTCATTGCACTGTTTCAGGTTTCTTACTCCAGCAAATGCAGAGGTCGTTTATATCTCGCCCGCATAGGAACCCGATAGGTTCATATGAAGCGAAACAGTATCTCGAAGTAACAGACTGGGAGAGGTGACACAGGGCATCAAGTGGGCAGTCCCTCTGACCGGGAAGTCCTAGGTTTGAGTTCCGAGGGTGGCAAGATTTTCGATACTAGCTAGACAGCTAGGTCGAATACCGTCGCTTTCAGGAGGAGAATTCTAAAGGCCGGCTGCTCTGATAGGTATTTTCCTGTCATTTCTCAGATCAACACCAGGCGAATGCCGCAGCAGTGCCCTAACAAACGGGTCATGGACCGACGCGCGATCTTTTCTTGTCCTATCCTCACCCCTTTCTTATACACACACACGTACTACACTACCACACTTCGGGAGACCGGTCGCGAGCTCATTGCTTGTCCTGGCTGGAGCCGTGCCTGGTGGGAGATACCTTGCAGGGGAAAACCCGTTACCCGACGGTATGCCGGATCCGGATCTAGCAAAACAGTGGGGGAAGGCCACCGCCACCTTCCGAGCAAAGACACGCACTACACGTACGGGACTAATGACCATAGTAATTGACGCGCCCAGAATCACTAAAAAATTAACCAACGATGCTGAGTGTGCCGTGCCGACCGTGTTCAACCATGGAGACGACAGGCCTTCAGTAACTCGAAGCAACGGCGAGGTGGTTATATGTCGAGCGCATTCCGCGTGGGGCGTGGCGGGGGAAGCGGGCACAGGGAAGGGAGCGACGGCGGGTGGGCGGCCCCTGCGGCCTCCCTGCGGGCTGGGAATCGCCCCTTTGCGGCCGCGAGGGGGAGGGGGCGTGGCCGCTCCGCTGCGCAGCGATTCTGCGTGCGCACGCGCGCCGCGCGGTGATTAGGCAGATTGTTGCGCACGCGACCCTCCTCGCCCCGCCACCCCACACCCCCCTCGTTCCCTCGCTCCCTCGCTCTCACGCTTCGTCGTCCTCTCACCGCTTCACCTCGTGGCCTCCTCGGTTCCTTCGCCCCCCTCGGCCCTTCTCGGCCCATTCCCGCCCCCCTCGGCCATCTCGGCCCCCTCGGCCACTCGGGCTACTCGGGCCTCTCGGGCCACTCGGGCCACTCGGCACCTCTGGCTCGCGCGTTAAGGCGTTCCAAAGCAAGAATGTAGAGACTCATCGTTATGGGTCTAAATAGTGCATTTGTTAATAATTACGTTAATGCATTTCATTAATGTATTTATTTTTCATTGAAACGTTATAGATTGTTATTGTCTTCGATTCGAAACTCAATATACACTGCATAACTTACCTCAATCTTAAGAATCGTGGTTACGACGGAAATAAGAAAACAGTTGAATGATGCGATATGTTCCCTTATGGAGGGAATTATGAGAGGAAATTATGAAGGGTATTATGGGAGAGAAATATGAAAAAACAAACCGATTCAAGTTAACATCTAGTTAATTACTAAATAAGTTAAACTTAATCAATAAAAAAGGTAAATATAAAATTATGTATGTATAACGGGCTGTATTATGTATGTAAACTGGTTCTAAGGATTTCGGGCGACTAAAACACTCACGGTCTAAGGCTCGCGGCAAAACATGATCGTCGCTCTATTGTTATAACGCTTATATCACCCTTGGTGCATAAATATTAAGAAATGTTAACAGTAAGGAGTGAAAGAATCATATTTATATTTGTCAATATTTCTTTTGTCTACCTGAAAGTATTAAGTAACATTTAGAGAAGATTTCTAAAATGAATAATTTACTACAAAATAGTGTGCTTTCTTAATCATTTGGTTATATTCGTATTTTTTTGTATTCAGACAACAGAAGCGTAAAGGTTACTTTATATTTATAAACGTTCTCGTAGGATGTAACGAAATTGTTTGGGAACATCAATCATATCTATGATATATAACTGAAGTAAAAAAGAATCAATTCGTAGTATCGTTTATCTCTTCTTACATTAATGCGTGAAGTGTGCACTGTTTTTTTCTTTTTTTTCGTTAGTGCACCCAGTGTTCTTCCAAATTCTTAATGATTCAAATGTACCCACATCTCCCTTCGAGAGACCCACTTACTTTAGAACAAAGGAAGTGTTTTTCCTTTAAGGCTATAAAAAACTCCATTTTAAACCGTTTTGAATAAAATTAATTGCAGTTTACTGGGATATCCTTTCCTCCACTTTGCGAATTTAATGTAATTAAGGCAATGAATTATGAGTGAGGCTCACCAATTAATAGGAACTATTCTCCATTTTTTAAATAAAACTAACTACACCTCAGAATTGTATTCTCTTGAATACTAGAGAACTTCAATTATTTAGAAGCAAATATGATTCTCATAAAAGTATTTTGAATAAAAGTAATTCCAATGACCTGACGCAGTAATACAGCAGAATTCCTATAGAAAATTTCAATGTTCAGGAATCTGCTACTCATTCATATTTTTTTATTAAATATAATGAAACATTTATACAACTATGAGAAAGAAAAACATTGGATGAAAATTATTAATTGGCAATGCGTGACATCTAACAAAACGAACTCCCATAACAAATGTTTCCTACTTTTGAAATGTTGATAATTTATTTAATCGTTTGACTAATTTAAAGAATAAATCATTGAGAGATATGAAAAAAGAGAACAAATGACCAAGGGATGTAAATATTTCAAAATAAACAGGCTAGGTAGTGGATTTGCCTCAATCATTAATATCTAAAGCCGCAATATTATCATGTGAAATTTATAAACCACTTTAATATGAAACGATATATCGATAAAATCCGAGGTTCCGCTGCGTGGATAGGCGGATATCGGTTCTGAAACCACCATTCACCGCGTTGTTTAAACTCCACATCAAATTGGGCAATTTTTCGGTTTCGCACTTTTTCGTCCAATTTCCAACAGCGTTATAATACTCAACCTAATTATCTTTGTCTTATTTGCTTCGTATTTCCACTTTGGCATGACGGCCTCTATTATTCAATAAGACGTAAATGTTTCTTTGTATCGGGTAAGCATAACTTCATGAAACTAGATTTTCTAGAGCAGCATAAACTTTCTCATATTATTTCTAAGTTTTGAAATTTTCGAAAACGCTGAACGTTTAATTAAAAGAGGACCTGTGCAATTTTTAACCGTCCTTTACCCTACACGAGAAAAAATAGAAGAAAATATGGAGCCGTTCTTGAGATACTATTTTAAAAAATTGCATTGTCTTCACGCAGAGATTACCAGAAAACCACTCCCTTTTTCGAAAAAGTATACATGACATTTCTTAAAGGTCTATTTTTTAGAACACATTTCATTTTTATCAAAAAGCTTCTCAATATTATAATTTTTCAATCTGAATTTATTTTGCTATTTTTGAAAACAGACAGTTCACCAAAAATGGAACCACTTCTTCTACTTCGTTTGATCCATATGATAATGTTTAAAAAAATTAGATCCATTTTTTTAAAAATTGAATGGAAAAAAATGTTTACATTTTATGCAAAGTTACTCGAAAACTACCGACGATTTCGAAACATAGTACACGACTTTATTTCAAGATCTGTTTTGAATAACATATTTTATTAAAACATATCATTATATCTTCAAATTGTTGTAGTTGAAAGGCAGTTGTACAAAAACACATACTTTGTAAGGACGAGAAAGTAAAATTAGAACCAAGTAGCTATTTTCGAAAACTGATACATTTCAATGAAAATGAAATGCGCCTTTCTATAAAGCGTCATTGACGTTATCCGAGAACAAAGTTTAGTAAAAAAGTTTGAAAACTTTTTGAGAAAATTTTGAAAATGTTATCTTCTTCATTCAAAGAACCATGAAGAATCAAAATATCAGATTTAAACTCGCTGGGTAGCAGTAGTATCTGTAGTTGCTATTTTCAAAAATTGATACATTTTCATACAATAAAATGCGCCTTTCTTTAAAGCGTCATTGACACTATTCGAGAACAAAGTTTAATAAAAAAATTGGATCAATTTTTGAGAAAATTTTGAAAATGTTATCTTCTTCATTCAAAGAATCGCCAAGAATCAAAATATCCGTTTTAAAGTCGCTGGGCCCCGAATTCTTTCACATTGATAAGGGAATATTACTTATGGAGAAAATCATGTAAACGGTTTAGGAGCTAGCGTTGACCACAGGCAGGCTGGTAGGTGGAATGGCTGGTAGACGGAGTGAAGAACAGATAAACAGACAGAAGGTTCTCAAAATTTCTAAGCGGTTTCTAAATTTCCGATGAAAATTTGCATAAAATTTGTACGTTGTTCCCTTTTCTAATATATTCAATTCCTCTATTTGAGGACGAAAATTTGAGAAAATGAGTAAAGTTATCTTTCAGACGACTTTGGAGAAAAGGAAAAGGGCTGTATAACTTTGAATGCCCCAAGGGCTAATGTCTTATTACAATAAAATGAACATTTTTCACACCACTTTTATTTCAAAGAGAAATCGAGCTTTAATTTCGTATAAGACACAAAATTCTCCATGTTCGTTACCACACAAAAGGTCGGCGTGGATTGCTAAAAGGGGAAAAGGACGTACTACCTTAAGGATTTTGCGCAGACTTCAGATTTTAAAAAAGTTACATCTTGTACCTGATAATTTGCTTCGAACGATGAATTTTAACTACAAGAACTCTCATGAGATAAATAAGTTTCCGAAATGCGTTCTACAGTCATTTGGTTGAAGTAATTACTAATGGCTAGAAACGGACTTCTGTTCCGGTGGGTTGTTGCCCTAGTGTTCAGAGCTAGGCTCGCAGTGGGCGGCGTCATGAGCCACCCGAAGCAACTGAGTTCCCCTATGCAGAGCGCTAATTACAGCGAATAGACAGGCGTCGCGGCGCCTTCTGCGGCCGAGCCTAATTACGCGGCGGAATGGGCAGGGGAGAGGCGGCGACGGCACGCGCAAACACGCACTATGTCGCCGCCACCACGTCTCTGCCCCTCCCCCCACACCGCTCCTTCCGCCAACACTTCTGCTGCCACCGCCAGCCGCACCGCCACCACTACCACCTCCGCCACCTCCTCGGCCAACGCCGCCACCGCCGCCTCTTTTTCCACCGCCAACGCCGCCGCCCCCACCACCACCCGCCACCACCACGCCACCACCACCACGCCACCACCACCACGCCACCACCACCACGCCACCACCACCACGCCACCACCACCACGCCACCACCACCACGCCACCACCACCACGCCGCCACCACCACGCCACCACTACCGTCGCCGCCACCGTCGCCGCCACCGTCTCCGCCACCGTCGCCGCCACCGTCTCCGCCACCGTCTCCGCCACCGTCGCCGCCACCGTCTCCGCCACCGTCGCCGCCACCGTCGCCGCCACCGTCGCCACCACCACCGCCGAGCAGTAATCGATGTTTTTAATTTGGCGGGATTCCAGTGCGCCGGATTTGCCTGGGCTTAATGTTATTGCAGCGTTCTTTAGGGAGATGGCGCCGGGGGCGGGGCAGGTACGCCTGGGAACGCGGAACCCGAGATGAGGGCGAAGTGGGAGGGGGCGTCGTGGGAGGCGTGGGCGCTGTGGAGAAAGAAACGTGGACCAGGAGGAAGTGTGGAAGAGAAGTGGGCGAAAACTGCAAGGTGAGTGGAGCTGTAGAGGGCGCAAGGGGAGGAGTAGGGAAAGAGTTGACATAGACTTAGGTGGAACTGATGGAGTGCGTGGGTAAATGCCGAGGGACACTGAACTACAAGTGAGATGATAGACAGTTGGACCGGAAGGGAGGCCCGGATGGTGGGGAAATTCGGAGAGTGGGAGCCTGCAGAGCATCCGTGTGGAAGTGAAGTGTGAGAGTTTTACAACTATTTATTTTCGTAACCACATTCATATTAGTTGCTCTGGATTTTCACTCGGTCATTTTGATGAGCTGCCGGAGACTTTCAAAGAGTAATCAGTAGTTGAGACGCAACAGCGAAATCAGTGATAAGATAGAGAAGTGCAAGGACGACATCAGAAGCATGGAATCACACCAGGCGACCCGGACTGATGGTGAGGACGGTGATTTTTAGACAAAGGGAAGGTATGTGGATGATTGATAATGTGATAAAGAGGAGACGGAGGACCCAAAAGCTATATATACAAATGCAGCGAGCCATTGAGACGGGAAGAACCTGAAAGAGCAGATGTAAGCACAGAATGACAGGAGATTCAACGACTTGACAGGCCGTGATGAGGAGAAGGGAAGGGAAATTCTGAGTGTTGAGAGCGGCGCGGGTGGAGTAAATTGGGATCTTGCTTGATGACAACCGTTTTGGGAGTGACGATGGCATGGTATTAAGTTATTCGAAGGTGATGAGTTTTCATTCAAGGTAAACCGGACTGGCAGAGACTAAAGTAATGGTATTCAGAGGGATAACAAATTATGAAAGAAATAAAAGTGGAGTAGGCAGATGAATTGGGGCAGTTGAGATACCAGGAAACCTGTAGAAAGGGATGCAAAAAGCAGATAAACATGATAAAGAAGTATCATGAATAAAGAAGTCTAATGTTCAACTAATTGGTTAATGGTGTGAAAAAATGCCAGGAGATTTACCAACAAGCAGAATTGTATAACAAAGATGAGTTCTAAAGTGAAAGAAAATCTTAGATGTTACTAGTAGGGTTACGGGAAAGCGGAGTATAGATAACCTAATAGACAAACAGGAAATCAGATAAGAAAAATTTGATAAAGCAGAGCTTTAGTGTAAAGTATAAGTGGGATTACCTGTAATGTAAAGATATTGTAACAGTTGGCAGGCCACACAGAACCAGTAAGTATACAAAGTGAAGAAATATAGGAATTTCTTAGAGTAGATGATGAAATCAGAACGACCTATACTTACGTACAACATTATCATAATCATTTACATCGCATTCAAGTCCTAGGGCTTTAGTTCCATGACAGGATTTTATTTTAGAGTTCGAACTCATCTGCTATCTGGAGAAGAAATCTAGTGACCGTTTACTTTGATCGCTGGTTTTCCGTGATACCACCCGAATGCCGGACCAACGGATACACGACCCACACACTGCATGCGGTTTTTCTTCTCTCTTTCATGCCCCACCCTCCCCCCTTTACATATATACTTACATGCACTACACTACCACACTATTTGGAAGACCAATCAGGAGCTTAGAACTAGTCTTGGCTGAGGCGGTGTGACGCAGGTGGGAAAAAACCTGCGTGGGGAAAAAAACAACAAACAAGCCAAAGTGTAGGTCGGCGCTGTATCTCACCATCCAGCTGAGTAATAACACAGCAACCTTCCATGATAAAAACGTGCACTACACTTACGGTATCAATGACCATTGCCGTTGACGCGCATGAAATCCCGAAATATTTAATCAATTACTATATCTCATCTAATAAGTAAATAAGATATTCGTGCGGCTAGCTGATACTAAGTGGTTCCTACATGCCCTATGGCTATTATAACTCTACCCTAACCTAATGGTTGATAAATTATAAAGATTGTCCTATATATGTGTATCGGATTTCTCATCGGTCGATACCGTCAATAGAATTATTTCTTGTCAATAGAATTTGTTATTAAAAGTAACTTAGAAAAGATATTCTTATATAAAATCAACATCAAATTCACACCCAGTAGTGCACTCCGCACATATTCATATTCATCACAAAAAGATCCCAGATATAGTACTTGATATAAACAATCAGATGAGATACGAGGGTTAACTACATCTTTTTACTTTCTCGTATACGTAGTTTAGAGAGTATTGTAATATTGTAAAATGTCAATGTCGAGATTTTAACGGAAATATACGTTTTAGATGTACCCTCATATCGACAATTTTTCTTAAAACAACTGTACAAAGATGGTTTTACAAATTTCGATTGAGAGACTATTTTTTCAAATTATTTTCTCGAATACAGAAATATGTACTTACAATAATTGAAAAAGTACTATTATAATTAAATATTCTACTACATTTCTAAAATTCGTAGTTCTGACATCTCGGACTACTTTTGCGGAAGATAATGTTCCTAGTGATGGCTACAGAATTAGTAGAATAAAGGGAACCCGTTTTAATATTTCGTAACCATTACAAAAATATGAGAAATAATGTGCTGTTCAAGCACTATTTTTTTCCATTTTGCAAAACCTATTTCCCTTCACTAGAGATGCACGTCACTCGTGATTAAGCAAAACGAGAAATTCATTAACTACTCCGTCTTTCGCACAAAGGGAAATTGCCTTTCAAAAGTCAAAATTTAAGTAGTATATGACTTAGTGTAGGGATCGCAGAATTTTGAAAATGTGCACACAATTCACTTTTCCCCATAGCACGTCATACGCAGTTTTTAACTGTTTTTTTTACGTAAAATAAATAAATAAATAAATAAATAAATAAATAAATAAATAAATAAATAAATAAATAAATAAATAAATAAATAAATAAATAAATAAATAAATAACAAATAAATAAACAAATAAATAAATAAATAAATAAATAAATAAATAAATAAATAAATAAATAAATAAATAAATAAATAAATAAATAAATAAATAAATAAATAAATAAATAAATAAATAAATAAATAAATAAATAAATAAATAAATAAATAAATAAATAAATAAATAAATAAATAAATAAATAAATAAATAAATAAATAAATAAATAAATAAATAAGCAAACGTGTTTTGCCACTTCCATCCAACATTTACTTTCTCTGAAGACATTTTTCTCTTACCGTTACAATAACAAAAATAAACTTCGTACAAGTTACGCCTGTCTAAAATACTCTATTCAGTAAAGAGCATTAACTTGTTTCTTTTCTCATTTCCACGAAATAAGTTATTATACAAGTAAATTTGATAGTTCAATTGTGTTTTAAATCAAGACCTTTTTCAACGATGACTTCTCTTCAGTCAAAGATCCCCGCAAATGAGTCTGTCTCTGATATACAATTACTGTTGGACTCACTTGCTGTAGGTAAGACGAGACATTCTACCAGATGTTTAACTCGGACATAATATTAAAAGCATTCTTTCAGTTCTTTATTTCGATAAATATCATTGCCATACATGCGAAATTTCCGTCCAATTTAATGATCTATTAAGTTTGTATATCCGTTTGTTTAAATATATCCTCTTATTGTAATTATAGATTTTTAGATTACTGTTTCATATACTTTCTTCGTGTTTTATCAGCTTAAAATTATTGTAACGTAATATTCTTGATAACACAAAAATGTCGATCTCAGAAGCATGCTCTGATAAATGGAATTAAATGAGCACGTCCTCAAATGTAATTCTCTTGAACGAGGGAAGCACTTTCAGGCTTTTGAAAACGTGCGCATACGATCGTCCACACACGGTGCGGTTCACAGTAGATTGTTTGCAGCAATTCCTCAGCTTTGATTATCGATTGTGTGGACCAAATCAGTGCCAGTGAAATCCCCAGTGATTTCCATCTGTTCTTCCACTTCAACAAGTTCCTGTCTACTCAGGAACGCGAATCACAGAGGCGTTGGTGATTGCAGGTGGCAGTCAAACACTAGTATCTTCATCTACATCTATTTATTTATTTACGTCAAAATCCGTTAAAAACTGTGCATGACGTGCAATGGGGAGAAGTTAATAATGTGCACGTTTTCAATATTCTGTGATCCCTACACTAAGCCATAGACTACTTGAATTTTGAAAAGAAAAAAAATCTGAGGAGCAAACATTCAAAACGTGACATGTCCACTTCACCATTTTCTAATAAAAATTTAAAGTGTAGCTCAAATATTACACTTTTTAATACTGAATTTAACTCAACGAATATAGTAATACTTAATGTATTTTAAGACATCTTACGTTCGTCTCTGGAAATAAAATCCTAGTTAAAAATTACGGAAGAACTCAATTTTTGCCAAATGGACATGTCACCTTTTGCATGTTTGCTCCTCATCTGTACCTCAGACAGCTGACATCTACGACACGGTGATATAGATGTTGATTCCACCGCATGACATACGTTCTAATTCTAGCTGTGACGACGTGAGATTATAGTGCAACATGTGAGAGATCTGCAACAATATTTTTCCATGAAGTTTTGTTTTCTTTTTGTTGGCCTACGAAAAGTAATTTACTTTCCCGATACGCCTCGAATATACCGATATAGTGTTTTCGTCTGAAAAAATTACGAAATCAATTCAAATTTCTCTTAGTAAATGCTTTTTTTAAATAAAACTCGGTAGAATGTGTTATCTCCTTATAATGAAAACGTTTAGATATTTTTCTTCTTATCCCACTATACAGCCAGATTGCTACAGTAGAGCAAATACTTCTCCAACATACGCATATTTATCCCTTTGCTTGTTTCAATCGCTTCTTCATAAATTCCATTCCAAGCGCTTCCCTGTTCTTCTTTCTCATGCCCTGCTTTTCTATTCACCAGCACAGTCATCATCTTTGCTAGGTGGTGAGCACCTATTTCTCACTTTTGTTACTCCCCTCTGTTTCCGCCTCAGTCTTCACATTCTTAGCCTCCTAAAGTCTCTGTCTGCCTGCCGCAACTCTCAGCACTCCCCGCCCCTTCTTTTCACATATTTTTCCACCACCACTGCTTGCCCTACTTTTATCGCCCCAGTACTGCCACAATCTATTTCATTTACGACACGACCAATAACATCACTGAAAAATGTCTGCCTCTCTGATCATTAATATTGCCAATATCATCAACATCGTTTGAGCCGCCGCCATCACGTCAACCGTCATCATGTCAACAGCCATCACGTCAACCGCCATCACCTCAACCGCCATCACCTCAACCGCCATCACCTCAACCGCCATCACCTCAACCGCCATCACCTCAACCGCCATCACCTCAACCGCTCTCAAAGCCTCAACTGCCCTCATCGTCTCAACGCAACACCTCAACGGCCAACGGCACCTCAACCGCCAACTCCGCCAACTCCGCCTCAACCGCCAGCACCGCTTCAATCATTAACACCATCTCGACCGTGAACAGCTCCTCAAACGCCTACATCACTTCAACCGGCAGCGCCACCTTTACCAACCACGCCACCTCAACCGACCACGCCACCTCAACCGACCACGCCACCTCAACTGACCACGCCACCTCATCCGACCACGCCACTTCAACCGACCACGCAACCTCAACCGACCACGCCACCTCAACCGACCACGCCACCTCAACCGACCACGCCACCTCAACCGACCACGCAACCTCAACCGACCACGCCACCTCAACCAACCACACCACCTCAACCACCAACTCTGACTCAACCGCCAGCACCGCTTCAAGCATTAGCACCATCTCGACCGTGAACAGCACTTCAATCGCCTACATCACTTCAACCGGCAGCGCACGCCACCTCAACCGACCACGCCATCTCAACCCAACCTCACACCACGCCACTCAACCACCAACTCTGACTCAACCGCCAGCCACCTCAACCGACCACGCAACCTCAACCGACCACGCCACCTCAACCAACCACACCACCTCAACCACCAACTCTGACTCAACCGCCAGCACCGCTTCAAGCATTAGCACCATCTCGACCGCGAACAGCACCTCAATCGCCATTCAACCGGCAGCGCCACCTCAATGACCACGCCATCTCAACGGACGCCGCCGCCTCGGCCATCCAACTCGCTGCCGCGACCGCCACCTCCATCTTCAGCGCTCCACCGCCGCACAGAGGTGCATTCCGTGAGCTCAATGGACGGCGGAGGCCCGGGATTTTGCGGCGCGCGCAGCGGCGGGAAGATGTAAAGCCGCGATTTTCTCAAAGAGCAAAGTGGTTACGGAGCGGAAAATGCGTATGCTTTATTTGCAGCTTCTAAATTGCATTCGCCCTCGGCGCGGGCGAGCATTAGTGCGGGTGGCTTGTGTTCTTGCTGTGCCGACGGCAGCGAAGTTGCGACTACAGATTAGCATTCACTGAGCGCCCAATGAAAGGACTTTTTGTTGGCTTCGTTGCCAGCGTGCGGGTGTCTGTGGACGAGGTTACGTATGAGTGGGTTTGTGTGTTCACGTGCATACACTAAGACGTCTTAAGCTACTTGTGCTAGAGACACTGCAGAATAGAAATTTCACCTTTCACTCGTTGACAGAATTTTAATGTTTTTATACAGCGAAAGAAATAGTTTGTGTTTGGCATTTTCCTCTTAAAAATAGTTTTATGTAAACGTATTAGTTGTCTCTTCTTCCTGTACTTTAATACTGCAGTTTACGTCCTCATTAAGCCTTTGTGTTCAGTTTTTAGAAGAGGATTTGAAGGTACATTCTTTTATTTTCTGAAATTTTTGTATTTCTCAATGGATTCAATTTAAAGTCGTCGTGTGGAATTTGACGAGTGCTCGAAACAGTCAGTGGTTTTCAATTTCTTTTATTACACTAATCCTCCATTTCATTTCAAGTTAAATTTTCATATACCTTGAAGAAACATACACTGAAATTATTATTCCTCCGTTATAGGAACATTACTTATTTTTTAATTATTCTATTATGTTCGTAACATTTAGTCCTCGTATTTGAAGTATTTTCAGTCGCAATCTTCTTCCACTTCTTTAAAAATATTGAGTGTGTGTAACTCCTCTTACACAACTTTTACTTTTCTAAACCCTCAACCAAACGTGTCGTGTAGTCATAACTGAAAACAAATAATTTGTATAATTATGTTAGTTGTTTTCTTTAATTAGTGAGTTATTGAATGTCACTGACAACTACGAAAATATAAAGTCCACGAGATTGAAGAGCACAAAGCCATTTCATCTCGTCCCTGAGGCTCTTTTCTCGGAACTGAACGCCATCGTTTCATTTTTTAAGAGATATAAAGTGTTGCACTTTTTCATTCAGTTATTTTCTGATGTTCTTATTTTTTAATTAACTATTTGTACTGATTTGAGAATTAATAGGATTTTTTAATGTTCGTAAGGGTATCATAAATGATTCTTTCTGGTCTTTTGCATTCCAGTGGTGATGATATTTTTCCTCCGTAAAAATCACACACAATATAATCTTAAATTAGAAGAAATATACGTTCAGTTAAATAAGTAGAAACTAGGAAAACTATACAATAAAGTCGGAGTAAGTGTGGATACAATATATGTAATGATTGTAGCAGCAACAATGAATATAATTTTTATGCTGACGCCTAAGTGTTGGAATAAAACACAATTATTCCAAGTTTCATCCAAAGCATTCAACAGTTCTTATTCATACTGATATCTTCGTGTAGTACCTTTTCATGAACTATACAAGTCGATTTTCCATTCACAACCTCCCGCACTTTACTAAGAAGTGAATGCGCCAACGTATGGCCTTGACCTACGGCACCGATTAGTTCCCAAGAGAGCAGGAAGGAAGTTGTCACCTCAATACTTGCAAATAAGAAATCGGTGAGAGTAGCAAGTGATCGTGAGAATAGCCCTAATAGATATTTATGATGCGAATAGAAAAATAATTTTTATCACTATTTTTATAGACTGCTGGACTTATTTCTTTATTCAAGTCTCTTATTCTTGATTCAAGTCATTTAATTAAGTATCATGTTGCATTAAGATCAGTAGTACCTGATCAGATGAATATATTTTCGTTTCTTTGTAACTTCCGTTTAGCTCTGCGGCTAAAAATTGAACTTTCAGCATCCTGAACATGCCATAAAAGTTACCGTTTTTTTGTGTCTGTCTAAAAATATTTTAAATTCAGTTTCCTAGCAAATGACGCGGACGATTTATTCTTCGAAGTTTAGCCAGAATTTCAAAACTTGAAGAAAACCGCTCATATTTTGTGACCAAGCATTAACAACTATATGAATTTCGAAAGCTGATGGTTCATGGTTCATCTTTTAGTTTCCTCGGAAGCCGAAAGTTCCAACAATAAACGACGCAGCGCGCAGCTGGTTCTGCGAGAACACCGGAGTCGCCTTCACTTGTTGTGGCAATAATGAAAATAGTGCGGCACGACCCGCGGGGAGGGCCAGGACTGGCAGCGAAGAAGAAGCTGGGAGCGGCGGGGGCGGCTCGGAGGGGACATTGCACGCCGGGGGCTGCCAGGAAACACCGGTAGGGGGAGGGGGCGGCGGGGCACCCTCGGGGGCCCGAAAACCTCCGTCCGGATTAAACGATTTCCGGATCGGACCACTTAAGGACCTCAGGGCCGCCACCGACGCCACGTCGCAAGGAGACACTTTAAAGAGATCACCGTCGCCCTTTCGCCATCCTTTACCTTCCGCCCTCAATCCTCCTTTCTCCATCCTCCATCCTCCATTCTCCGTTCTCCATCCTCCACCCTCCATCCGCCGCCCTCCATCCACCGCCCTCCATCCGCCGCCCTCCATCCGCCGCCCTCCATCCGCCGCCCTCTATCCGCTGCCCTCCAAACACCACCCTCCATCCACCACCCTCCATCCACCACCCTCCATCCACCACCCTCCATCCACCACCTCCATCCACCACCCTCCATCCACCACCCTCCATCCACCACCCTCCATCCACCACCCTCCATCCGCCGCCCTCCGTAGTTTCATCCAAAGCATTCAACATTTCCTTTTCATAACGATATTTTCGTGTAGTATCTTTTCATGAACTATACAAGTCGATTTTCCCATTCACAACCTCCGCAATTTACTAAGAAGTGAATGCGCCAACGTATGACCTTGACCTAC
Source organism: Teleogryllus occipitalis (assembly GCA_011170035.1). Taxonomy (NCBI): domain Eukaryota; kingdom Metazoa; phylum Arthropoda; class Insecta; order Orthoptera; family Gryllidae; genus Teleogryllus; species Teleogryllus occipitalis. Next base: position 87,970 of record BLKR01003394.1, read on the forward strand.
AGCAGCGAATAGTTCCCGAGAGAGCAGGATGGACGTTGTCACTTCAATACTTGCAAATAAGAAATCGGTGAGAGTAGCTAGTGATCGTGAGAATAACCCTAATAGATATTTATGATGCGAATAGAAAAATAATTTCCCTCGCCGCCCTCCATTCGCCGCCCTCCATCCACCGCCCTCCATCCGCTGCCCTCCATCCACCACCCTCCATCCACCACCCTCCATCCGCCGCCCTCCATCCGCCGCCCTCCGTCCTCCGTTCTCCGCCCTCCGCCCTCCGCCCTCCGCCCTCCGCCCTCCGTCCTCCGCTCTCCATCCTCCGCTCTCCGTCCTCCGATCTCCGTCCTCCGCCCTCCATCCTCCACCCTCTATCCTCCGCCCTCTATCCTCCGCCCTCCATCCTCCGCCCTCCATCCTCCACCCTCTATCCTCCGCCCTCCATCCTCCGCCCTCCATCCTCCGCCCTCCATCCTCCGCCCTCCATCCTCCGCCCTCCATCCCCCACTCGCCTCGGCCCCCGCATCTTTTCTTCCCATACCCCGCTCCCGGCATCGCGCCGTGGGACTATGACTCGGATTGTTGGGGATTCTTTGGCATGCTTCGCCGCCCGCGCCCCGATCTCGAATTCCAGGGTTTGGACCTTCCGCTGGGCAGACGGGAGTTGCCGGAGGAAAAACGTGCGCGGGTTCATTAACATACTGACGTGCGGCGATCTTGAAGATAAGTGCGAGTCACGAGAGCCGATGGATTTGAACAATGTTCATCTGTTTGAGGTCTGATTTGATCAGTGTTCATCCGCGTGACAGATATGTTGTGATTGATTAATTAGTGATTCCGGGCGCATCATCTGCCAATGTCATTAGTCCCAAAGTGTTGTTTTCCTCGGGAGCTATCGGTGATCATTTCCCGCTGGATGGTGAGATCCGGCGCCTACACGTCGGTTAACGGGATTTTCCCTAACCTCAGATCTCACACTAGCGGGGCACCACCCCAGCCAGGACAAGCTCTCAGCTTCCGAATGGTCTCTCGACGTGTGTGGTAGTGTAGTGCATGTAAGTGAAAGTGTGTTAGTAAGGGATGCGGAAAGAACAAGGAAGGGGAAGGAAAGTTCACGCGCAGTTTGTTAGGGTACTGATCCAGCGTTTGCCTGTTGTTAATCGGAGAAACCACGGAAAACTACTGATCAGAGCAGCCGGCTACTTAATTCTCATCCAGACAAATACTGAATTCAACCTAGCTATCTAGCTAGTGTCGAAAATCATCCAGCCGCCGGGACTCGAATCCAAGTACCTCCCGTTCATAGGCAGTTCAGTGACATCAGTTGATGCCCAGTCACCTAAGCTGGTCAGCAGCTATCTTGAAGATAAATGACTCACGAGAGGCGATTTATTTGATCAGTGATTTGATCAGTGTTCACCCTTTGAAGTTTGATTTCATCAGTGTTCATTCGCGTTTGTGACAAATAAGTTTATACTTCTGGAGTAGATAAATTTCGTTATTCCGTGTGTTTCTGAATTTAATAGCCATTAATGTACGTTTTCAAATTCGTTTTCTAACTTAAGTCATCGAATTCACGCTACGCTTTTACATCTCGCTTTTAAAAGATTCTCTTTTGTATTTTTTTTACTTAATTCACTCCATTAAGTAGCAGACATATTACACTGGTTGTGAAAGGTCAGTGACAGCATTCTTTGCCTCTGAAGCGTCTATTATCTGGAGACCCAAGTGCTAGAGTTCCTACAGTGATGGATTTTCAACATGGCTGGTAGAGTTCAGCCACGCTGTAAAGGGGGATGAATCGTTCGTATGATTAATGCAAGTCGAATTTCTCTCCAGTATCCTAACGAACAGGCCACGGACCGCGCGCGATATTCCTTTCCTCATCCATACCCTCTCCTCTTCTCTTACAACAAACACACGTACACAATTTCACATGCATACATTACACTGTCACACATGTCGGGAGAGAGCAGCCGGGAGATTATAGTTCGTTCTGGTTGGGGAGGTGCTCGGAAGAGGAGATACCTTGAGATACCCTATTTTAACAACAATAACAGCAAATAAACATCATATTGTTGCAAACTTTGCCTTGGAAACCCTTTTTGTATTAATTGCTTCGATGTACACCGTTCTCGGAAACATATGGTTTGTTTATTTTTAGGTTAATATGCATATTATTTGTGATCGTATCAATAAACTAAATGAACAAAAATACTTTCATCCAGATATCCTAAATTTTTCAGAAATTTTACCCACTCGCAAATAAACATTATTTTAGCCCCAAGTTACATGCGAGTGATAAATTGATTTTTTAGTCGTAATAACTTTATTTAAAACTCTCAACTGTCACATTAATTTTCAAAAAATATTTCAAATATTCAATTTATGAGAAGAGGTAATAATTTTAAAAACAAACGACAAAATAAAGTTAATTATTTACTCATGGAAGCTAATTATTATTAATCCTGTTAATTAAAAAAATTGGCCGTTTTTGCCACCAAGTGTCGGTGATATTCATTTCTTTGCAACGAATAACGTAAGTCAGAGCAACCGCATGCTAGCATTTCGTCAACTGCATTTTCTACGAAGGGCACCCGGCACGGACGCCGGAATGAAACCGTGTTTCCGCATTCCGCCGTCGCGCGCTAGTGTCGTTCCTGCAGCGAACGTCAGAGTGAGGCGGAATGACTGGCTCTCGTGCACCTTTTGTTTAACCGAGAAATACAGCGCTTTGCAGGGCCTTAAGGCCCGCCCGGGACACGGCAGGGAAATTGGAGTGCCGAAATTAAAGAAGAATTTTGTCCCAAACGTCTTCGCGAGAACTTTTATTACTGCTATCATCACTTTTTTAAGGACTTCCTCCTCTTTTCCTTCCTTGAGTAGCCATAGCCGGTGAACACACTTGCGAATCCTTCTTGTCCTCCCGAATCTTTCTCAGAAATCTCTGGAACGATGGGGGAGTCTTCCCATCAAAATTTTAACATCGAAGACAGTCTTATTTTTGCAGTTTTGAGAAGCATTCTTTACTAGCGGTGTTTGAGTTCTAGGAGCAATCTACTGGAGCCAGAAGATGTCCTGTTTTAAGGAGTATAATCTGGAGCAAAGATATATCTCTGAGAGAAAATAGGTTAGTCTCAGACGTTTTGAATTAACACGTGCAAATACTTAGACACAAGAATTGACAAACCTTTGCATTTATTTTCAGGTGTGTTATAAATTAAATAATACATCATTGATGTAGACATCGATGCGACACCGTAGGTATCGCATCGACATTAATGGTAGATAATTTGGAATTAAAAAACATAAAGGTTTGGAGGCGTCATGAGCTGTAATGTGAATTTTACACGAAATGCATTATAAATGTACGAGTGTATTTAGATAACCATATATAAAAATATATATCGCACTTCTACAAAATAAGCTATCACAAAAACAGTATTTTCATACAAAAATAATTCAATAAACTAGACTAGGAAGTTTAAAAGATTAGAGTAAAATCATATGAAGTATAATAAAAGTTCCTTCACTAAAGAAAAATCCCGTTTGTTTTCATATTTTATGGACCGTTTATTTTATGAACAAAATTCTCTAAAACACTAGACTTGTGTGTTTACGCTGGGTAATATGATAATGAGCATTGTACGACAGTAGAGTACTTTGAACAACTGTATAGTACTAATGAACTTTTCCCTCTCCAAGTTTGATGGGGAAACATTTTCCTAACAGAAGAATAACTTCGTTTCTGAATATTTTTCTCGCTTAAGTTTCCTTAAAATTCCTAGAATTTTTTTCAAAGTAAATACTGTTTTTCTGCTGTATTACAGTCTATCTAGTGTGCAGTGCACTGAATTCTGTTTGAGATTTTTTAGGAGGTAAAATATATTGATCTATCCAGCACCTACGTACGTACTTCCGAGTGTGGAAGTGAATTTCGAAGACCAGGGAATCCTAGGTTCGGGATAGGTTGCAACCACATTTGCATTCTCAATCGAATTTTATTTATATTTGACACCAAACATCTAATGAACAATTGTCTGGCCTGGAACCTAAGTGGTCTGTGGTACGAATAGTACAATGTGACTTAGACTACTTAAGAATTGACTAACATTAAAACCATCTGTCAATAGTAAGGTGGCGCGCCACCGTCAACGACAAATGACACATAGACTCTTTTTAGAAAATATAGTCTCTCAGCTGCTCAGATCAAATTTACCGTAATGTGGATTTTAGCCAAAATGTTTCATAGACTACTTTAATTCCAGGACAGACAATTATAAGCTCTCATTTTACACAAATAAAGTATACTCACGCATTTTTTACTTAGGTGCTGGAGATAGATTAAATTTTCCCATCAAAACCTGGACTGAGAGCAGAGAGAAGAACGCGCAAAATTAAATTCTACACTTAAAATACAGTACTTCGCAGCGTCGCTGCCAGAGCGCAGTACTGACTGAACAAGCAGAAGACGTTAGGAGGAACTTCAATTCTCAGTAGATACCTGTTTACTTGCTACAAATCGTTGTTGAAACGCGAGCCAAGAGCAGTCGTTGATTGCTTCTACACGGAACAGAAAGTATTTTTCGCGTAGCCAAGACTTATTACTGGTCATTCAAAATCGTGCATTACTTACGATCTCCGCCGGCTACATAAAGTAAATTCGATGCTGGCACGCATGCACTAAAGTGTGTGTACAATGTTAGCTGACGAAGTCCACGAGGAGATTAAATAAAAGCATGTTTGTGGGTGGGTGTGTGTTTTTAGAAAATTGCAAAAATTCAATTTTTTTTCTGCATCTTCCTCCAACTACAATTTTGAAGATGCAGATTTTTCCCTTAATGAAATCTGTTCCTTAAAGATAGATTTTGTAATAAGGTCAGTACAATTATTCGAAAATGTGCGGTTTTAGCAACACTAGTTTTATTCATGTTCAGAAACTCTAATGTCTTAGTGATTTTTTTAACTTTCATATTTGTAACATTAATAGATACGTAATCTTCAAATCAGAAGCAGCTGGAAAATATTTCTCACTGATCTATTCAACTTTTAGCATCCCGTTTCATTATGCTTCCGCAATTCCATGAAGTAGTAAAATTATTTCTAACAAGAAATCTCTCTATTGTTTCGGGAGCTATTAAATTCTTGGAAGGGTTCATTATGACGGGTTGAATTCGCGCCTTGGCGATCTCTCTATTGTTCATTTTACACTCCACTCAGAAGCTCAATGGCATTGTTTGATCGTTGTGGACTGTACCTGACTGCCGCCGCCCCTACCCCCGTCTCCGCCGCCATCTCACCCGGACCTCTGCATCCGCCACCAACTCCGCCGCCGCCGACTCGCCACCGTTTCCGCCTTCGCCATCACCTCCGCCTCCGCCTCCGCCTACACCAACGCCTACGCCAACGCCAATGCCACTGCCACTGCCACCGCCTCCGCCGTCGCCACCACCCCCACCTCCGCCTTCGCCGCTGCCTCCGCCGTCGCCTCCGCCGTTGCCTCCGCCATCGCCTCCGCCGTCGCCTCCGCCGTTACCTTCACCATCGCCTCCGCCTCCGCCGTCGCCTTCGTCGCCTCCGCCGTCGCCTCCGACGTCACCTCCGCCTCCACCGCCGCCTCCGCTCCCACCGCCTGCACTGTCTTTGAGAGGCAGCCACAGCCTCGGCTGCGGTCGCCGGCGTCTTGACCCCGCGTTCCTTTCGGCCGGCGCTGCGGCCCTAGGTATGCCTCCTCCCATTCGCGTGCCCTTCCACTCCCTTCCCCACCTGCCACGCCCCCTCCCGGCATTCCGCAGGGCTTCCCGCCGCCGCTCCGCAACGTCTTCCTGGCGGGCGCCCACCCCCTGGCGTGCAGGTGGTTTCTTCGCTGCAGGTGCCCGCGCCGCGCCTCCGACTTCTTTTGTCCACGTCTGTCCTGCGGTGGACGCCTTTGGTTTTCTTTTCTTGCATTCCGTCTTAGAGAAACGATTTGTTTCTGGGAACTCGAGATGCTTTCAGCGCCTACAGTCTTAAAGATAACAGTTGATATGGATGAGTTTCGATGTGGCATAATCCAAAATTCGAATTTAGGTTTCTAGAACTCCTGGATTTTTAATGACATAATTTGGATGATGAAAACATTTCCCATATATATATATATATATATATATATATATATATATATATATATATATATATATATATATATATATATATAATATTATTAAATTTGGTTATATATCGCAATTCTTGTATATATGATATTTGTAATAATTCGAAATCCATTTTCACACAGATAATGGTTGGGCAATGAAGCAGTTTTTCACTTTTGGTTAAAAATATATTAATATCGCTAGAAAAGCTTTTTTTCTCGCGAATTGGCCATCTCTGGACCACGCAAACGTGCAACGCACCGGGGCTCTGTTATATTTAACGAGAATACGTGCAAGTGACTTTTATGGTGGGATCAGCATTTTCATGCAGAATCCGTTTTTACACCTGGGGATGAGCTGAAATGAAAACGATGAAGTATGAAATGAACAATCACAAACACAGAGACGCACACAAACACAACCATGCCCGAGGAGGGACTCAAACCCGCGATCCTTCGGGTTCATCGATGATAAGCTTTATTTTTTAGGCAAAACATTATCCATATTACGCAGAAACATTAATTCAGGGAACAAATTATCTTCAGCACAGCGCGCACAGTGGGCGGCAGTGCCCCGCACTAATTTCCGTTCAACCGGTGTGGCCCTGTTCGTCCAGCCACCTCGACGAGAAGGGACGCCCTCGGGTTAATAGGCTCTAGTCTAGTGACAGGCAAGTGACTCACCAGTAACTACAAGAAGCCACTGCGGACTGCGTGCCACGAAATGTCTGCCCCGCCTTTGGCCGCTGCAGACATCTAAATTACTTCTATTATAGAAAATAATTATTTTGCATCACAATACGAGCAAAGAAAAAATTATAATATAAAATAATACCTGTAATACTATTAATATCTGTAATAATAGAATAGCCCGTAATACTAAATATTTAATCAACTTCAATATTTCCTTCTTTCAGGAGAATATATTTTTGAATTATTCGATGAAAAATGATAAACACCAAAGCATTTTAAAATGAACATCAAAATTGCTCTTCGCCATTGCTCGTTATCGTCCACTCCTCATCCCTCCCCTCCTTACCCCGCCACTTACCCCAATACTTCTCTCGCCCCTCCTCACCCGCCACTCCTCACTCGCCTCTCACCACCCTCCTCAGCCCATCCGGCCCCGCCCGGCCCCGCCCGGCCCCGCCCGGCCCCGCCCGGCCCCGCCCGGCCCCGCCCGGCCCCGCCCGGCCCCGCCCGGCCCCGCCCGGCCCCGCCCGGCCCCGCCCGGCCCCGCCCGGCCCCGCGCTAGCTCCCTCATGCACGGCGGCTCACATTCTCAGCGCCGATTTTTCTGCGCCGCCCATTGCTACCGCCCCGCCCCGACTTTTCCTTCTACGAATGAAGGGCTCCAGCGCACTTTTTTCTCTCACTCGCGTCGCTTCGCTTCTTGCCCTTACGACCCCGCGCTCACCCGGGGTTTCTCTTCTTGGGACCGCCCGCTCGGTGGCAGTGAGCAGACTGCCCGGTTTTTCATCCAATCATAGTTTTTGGCGGTGACGCCAGTTTTTTCTCTACCTTAAATCACGAAAGAGCGGATAAAATAGTTCTCATTGGACCAGCTATCACATTGTTCAGCCCGGGAGACATAGCTCAGGGCATCAACTGCTATCACTGCAGGCCCTCTGTCCGCGAGGTCCTAGGTTCCAATTGCGATGGCGGCAGGATTTTCGATACTAGCATGTCAGCTAGGTCGAATTCAGTCGCTGTCTGGAGGATAATTCTATCGACCGGCTGCTCTGATTGGTAGTTTTTCGTGGTTTCTCTGATCAACACCGGGTGAATGCCGGAGCAGTACCCTACCAAACGGGCCACGGACTGCGTGCGATCTTACCTCCCTCTTCCTTGTTCTATTCTTCCCCCTTACACCCACACACACACATACACTAACATGCAGTACATTAACTCACACACCGGGAGACCGATCGCGAGGTTAGAGCTTGTCCTGGCTGTGTCCGGCTGTCACCAGCGGTGCCTCGCTGGTAGGCGATTTCTGATTGCAGAAAACTCCGCTAGCCGACGGTAAGTTGTCGCCGCATCTCGCTATCCAGCGGATAAAGATAACCGCCACCTCTCATGAAAAACATTGACAACACTTACGGAACTAATTACCCTAGTAGTTGATGTGCCCGGAATATCAATTAAGTTCTGATAGAAATCGAACTTAGGAACTTCAGACCACGTGATTGTCTAATCGTGTTTTATAAGACAAAGAGATTGGGGCCACACTGGAAATACGGACCGCATATACTACGGTAAGTCTGAATGTGAACTAAATGTGTAATAAATGTGTAATAAATGAATAAATTAATATATTATAGACAGTTTAAAGATGTGATGAAGTGCATTCATCTTTAATACTGAAATGGCATATAAACAATGACCACCCAATTCTGACAGAAATGATTTAATCCAGAAATACAATTAATGTTGAGATGAGCTTTTGTTTCGCCTCTGAGAGGTAATGTAACACTTCCTCAAATGGAATTTTTCGTATTTTCAACGTCATAAATGAAGCAAAAATACAAATGTAAACATTCACTTGGTTATCGTCATTATGAAGCTATTATGTATCGTATGTGAAATTAAGTCATATCGACGTGAACCATAATTCTGCATTCAGAGTTCGTAATTTTTCTCACCCTTTTTATATAATCGTTTAAATTAAAAAGTTGATGCCTTTAGGTTATGCTCTGTGCGTACATGAGAGGGTTTGATTAGTCCAAAACATTTCTTTAATCCTTTGAATTCCTGTAATAAAAGTAGTTTTGACGTGGTAAATTTCCCATCAAATTCCTATTTGCGACGCTACCGTCTTTCGTCCAAGACCATTCATTGTACCTGCTTACAAACCCTTATTATTGTCGCCTGTGACTCCCGAATCCAGCACTTATCGTTACTCCTGCGTCTAAAAACAAGCATTGTTTCATCCCTAACATTTCTGTCACTCCCTCTTCCACCGTGTATCCGGCCATTCCTTCGGAGTATCTGGCAGGGCTTTGTGGCTTCCACCCCGGTCACCACAGCCGCCATACACGCACGCACGCACTGTTCCTACCTGAAATTCCTCTGTCAGAACTTCCTCTCGCCGCTTCCTCTGTCCGCTTCCTCTCTGCCTCCGCTCCTTTCCTGCCTCTGCCCCCGCCCCGCGCCGTCATATCCGGCTGCGGGGCTCGCAATTTCTGACATTACGTCTCCCTAATGCGTCCTTCCTGCGCCCCGCGGCGATTTCTCCCTTCCACGCAGCTCTTCCGAACGCAGCGCCGTTCAGACGCCTCCCCTCCCCGCGGCCGTCGCGCACGCCTTCACCCCTACCCTCCCCTCCCCTCGCCGAATCCAGCGACCCGGCCTTGCTGTCACTGTACCCGTCCCCGCTCCCGCCAGCGCTCCTGCCTCCCTCCACTACCCTCCACTGCCAGCGATCCCACCTTTGCCAAAGCCATCTGTCCTTGCGAAGGCCCCTTAGCATCCTGGCTAACACCCGCTCCCCCGCCGCCACCACCCACATCGTCCCCGCCCCCTTCTCCAGAGGAGTCCCCGCCACAGGCCGCGCGCACGCCCCCTCTACCCTTAGAAGTCCTGTTTTACATCCCCGCCAGCGTCGCCGACGCTGCCAGCTCCCTCGCCCCGCTACTTTCTCCACCGCTGCCAGAATCGCCGCCCCTACCAGCATCCCCGCTGCCACCTGCACCCCCGCCACTTCCCCCCCACAATACCCCGACACCCCATCCATACCTCCAGCGCCCCCGTTAGCGACCCAGCCTCCATCCACTGCCAGCGACCCCACCTTCGCCAGGGTCCCCGTCTTCGCGAGGGCGCCTTAGCATCACGGCTACCACCCGCGCCACCGTTAACCCCACCCCCACCTTCAATACCCCGACATAACTCAATCTCCCCGCCAGCGACACATCTATCGCCCACGTCCGTCCCTCCATCAGCGCCCCCGCCGCCTCCAGAGTTCCCGTCGCCGCCATCGCTTCCCCCGCATCCCCGCCACCTCCATCGCCTGCCCCCACACTCACGCCGGCTCCCCGCCAACGCCACTTCCATCATTCCCGCTATTCCCTGCACTGCGCCACCGCCATCCCCACCTCCCACGCCCCCCACCTCGACAGCGTCCCCCCGCCATCACCATCACCTGCCCCGTGCTTACACCGGCTCTCCCGCCACCGTCCCCGCCAACGCCACTTCACGCTATTGCCCGCACCCCGCCACCGCCAACCCCTCTCCTAGCGCTCCCGCGTCCTCAATAGCATCCCCGCCTCCGTCAGCCTTCTCGTCACCGCCAGCGTTCTCGCCGCCGTCGGTGCAGTTTTTCCACCACCTCCAGCCGCTGCTTCTTCTCGTGTTACCCCACCATTGCGGACCGAACTTCCCAGTAATCTGCATTTATCGTTCCACCACCATCTGATTTTGCAACAAGAAAGTTCGTTTCGGCCTTTGATTATCCTTGTCAGCCAGTTCACAGCCCTTGATACCTAGTGGTCGTAGCTTTTCTCTCTTCTGGACTAGTCGACACATTTTTATGCCAATTAACATCATCACAATATTTCCACTAGCCTCATCACCTATTGCTCGTACTTTCTCTGAATCCTTCTTCATTAATTGCTTCACCGTTTGTCTTAGACACGGGGCAGCGCCTTCTTTAGAAAGTTTTGCAAATATCTCTTTCCACTCATAATCGCTTTACAAATGACTTCCGATCTATAATATCTTAACAGTTCTACTAAAGAGTAGTAATTCCACTTGAATTAATAGAGAATAATGCGAGGGCTTGGGCATAAGTCATAGCAACTTTTACGTTCTCTCTACGGAGTAGATATGAAATTATATAATGCTGCTAAAAAAACAGCCAATTTTCGACAGAAAGACTATTATTACATGGCCCTGGTAACGAAAAAGTGGAAAAATCTAGTTGCTAAATTAAAAAAAAACACTAACATGTGTTGTAGCCAGAATCCATGTTTCGTGGGCCCTTTATAGCGAAAAACTATTGAATACAAAACTTCTGTCTGCCTCTCTATCAGTCTGTGAACTACGCTAGTGGCTGAACCGTTCAGTCGTTTTTCTCCAAAATTGATTTTCCTCAATCGATCTGGCTGATAGAATTTGAAACTGATATTTTAATTTTGCGGGTTATTTACATGAAGCCCCTGGAACATTTCCCAAATTATAAAAGAAATTGCTCCATCGTTTTTTGATTAAATTGTTGGATAGTGAGAAGGGCGTTGAAGAGAATGATGTAGGTCTTAAATTGGTTGAAACCCTGATTTTCCAAAAATTGCAAAAGTTCACATTTTTTCGGCGCTTACAACTACAATTATGAAGGTAGAAATTTTTCCTTAATTAAATCGCTTCTTAAAGATAGGTTTTCGTGTACAATTTTTCGAAACGTTTAGTACTTTTCTCGTAATTATTCGTGAAAATACAGGCGAGGAAGGAAGTGCTGTTTTAGTACCACTAGTTTTCTTTTTTGAAGGAATTCAAGCACTGTTGGAAAATATGAAGTATATATACGAAAGAACAATGTATGAGCTAAATTTCTGTACACTTAAGGACACACCAAAATTGTGTCTCTAAGGTTTCCACTATTTCCCTGTGATATTCTTGTGCATTTCTCCTATGGAGTATGGCTAACTTGGATTATGAACGCTGCTTCAAATTGATTAACTTCATGTGGCACCGCGAAAGACGAATGATTTCACATTGCCCTGTAAACTATTAGAGACACTCAAAAAGCCATCTGTTTTTGTGATCACACATTAGTACAGCATTTCTTTCTCATGACAAATAAAATTATGTGGCTCGATAACATTTCTTTTAGAAAAAAATAGTTGCCAAGAATTCTGCCACATCCCTCGTTATTTTTAGATTAACATTATCGTTTCTACATTTTACAATTCATTGTAAAATACTCATAGGTTTACAAATTATCTCCAACTTTTTCATTTTGGTCCATAAGTGTTCTGCGTTATAAATTGTTATTCGAGCAGTCCAAATAACACTGATACATGTAAAGAAGTGGTTAAATGTTTATTTTCATTACTCAACTATGAACAAAATTGATACATTGAACATTAATGTAACTAAAGACCACTTTGAAATGTAATATATATATATATATATATATATATATATATATATATATATATATAATGGTATGATTCTATATATTTGGTAGACTAATATCAAAATTCAAACATCGCAGTGTTTTTATAAATCGCTTCGCTAATCTTATCATAGACTTTAAGAAACGCCGAACCCGAAAACGTTAATACACGGTCGTAAAAGATTTCATTTTGTAGAGAAACATATTCTAGACACTCGGCCTCGAAAGCTAGATTTTAAGACTCTTTGACGCACCATTTTCGAGTTGTACGTGATCGATTAGCAGATCTATAAGCCGGTCATGTTTTGCAAGATTTGCATTTGTGCCTGCCTTATTAACCCTTAGTTACTAGGGCTATGTTTTGTCACACAAGTCCCCGCGCGGCATACTTGTACGCCAACCCCATTTTGTTAGAAAAATGAAGTCTGCAAGGCCTGAATAATGCTTGTATATAATTTGTATTTAGTTTTATTTGAAATGTTTACATATTACAATTTTAATTAAATAATATCAATTTTAGTTCATTAGTCTTCAGAATAATGTTTTCATTTGATGACTTTAAGAATTGTTGAAAATTTGTGGCATCATTTAGTAGAAAGAGCAGTAATAATTGTGGTAGAGCAGTTTTTTGTTCTTCCGCAAGTGTGACAGTAATTTCTTCATTTTGTTGTGATTATTCTTGATCATTACGACTTTCAGTTTTTGTAAATTTGCTGCCAAGCGGTGTTTTATTCCACTTTTTAACCTTTTCTTTGCCAGTGAAATCATCTCTACCCTCTACATCAATGCTTCAATAATTACTAGCATAGTGAATATCAGGACACGTGTCATGTTCACTCTCGGGCACTACAACTTCTTTCTCAGAATCATTTGCAACATCGTAAATTACGTCTTTTGACTATTCCTCGTGCAATAATAATTTACATACTATCTGTTTTTCGATTCAATTATTCATCTCTGTATTGTTCCTTATGTAAAACAAAATAAAATAGTTTAATTAGATCAATAAATAAAAAAGTCCTGCGATAAAAGAAAATGAAAAGTTACATTGGTATTCGCACGGAGTAGAAAGTACGCCAACGGACACTTTCCAACGGAAAAACAATCGTCTAGCGACTGCAGGAAATCTTACGCAATCGAGTATCAAGGAGGATGCAGCTGAATGCCTTCTGCAAGGATAGGTCGAATGTCAGAATGCGCTTTGATGTTATCTGACACCTAGAGCGATAACAGTTCCAGTAGCGTAAAAAGTACACCAGCGCGAGTAACTAAGGATTAATATGCGATTTCTCAACACATAAATATTTGTACAAGGAAAATGGAATCCGTCACCTCGCCGTGAAATTTTTTCATCTTCAGACATCTCTTTTGTTAATATTTATTGGGTGTGGGAGCCAGAAAATATTAATACGACGGAAATAATATGATGTGTATTATTTGCTGATGATTATCCGGAAAATACTCTCGGAAGACTTGATTAAATATTGTAGTTATATATAGACATAATTAAATATTGTAGTTATATATTCATAAAAAAATCCGATATTACCAGAATTATAATTAACGAAAAGAACAAGAAGAAACTTACAAAACAACAATAGTTAATGTGTCATTTATTCTAGATGTGAGAAAATCATTCATTATTGGCTTGAAACTGTCTTGAAATGAAGTAAGTTCTTATAAAATAAATACTTTCCCTGATCTTTGACATAATTGAGAAAACAAATTTCCAATCATATGGATTGAATCAGTAAAGTAATTAAATTTTTAAATGTGATCAACTGCCACATTGGATTCATTCGGAACAGTCAACACGCAATAGGAAAAAGAAGAATCATTTTATAAAAGCAGAATTTTCCTTTCTTCGAAAAGCGAACGCTATCTTGCACACCCTAAAACTGCGCGACCCAAGCTCTTCTCTAGAAGGCGTTAACGCGCTTGCCGACGTCTCCCCACCCATCTCTGCCCAGGCCCCCAGCTATATCCACGCCTTCTTCCCTGTCTCCTTTCCTGTCTCCTTCCCAGCCTCCTTCCCAGCCTCCTTCCCCGCCTCCTTACCGCCTCCTTACCGCCTCCTGCCCCACCTCCTGCCCCGCCTCCTGCCCCGCCCCCTGCCCCGCCTCCTGCCCCGCCTCCTGCCCCGCCTCCTGCCCCGCCTCCTGCCCCGCCTCCTGCCCCGCCCCCTGCCCCGCCTCCTTCCCAGCCTCCTTCCCCGCCTCCTTCCCCGCCTCCTTCCCCGCCTCCTTCCCCGCCTCCTTTCCTGCCTCTGCACCCGCCCTCACTCCCCCCACGCTCCCACCCAAGCTTCTAACCTCCTTTCCTTCTTACTCTCGCACCCGTTGCCGCCCACACCTCCATCCACGTCCAGTACCCACAGCAGGCCTCGCCTCCACACACGCATCAACCCGTGCCTTCTCATGCTCCACCTCGCTCGCTTTCACCCTCTCTCACGCCGTTTCCGATTGCCCCCTACCACTACCCCTACGCAACGCCAATGGCCATTACCCAACCCCTCCCCCCTCCCGCGCCCGCGCGGCGCCCCGTGCAACGCTTCTGTTTCGCCGTCGCGACACCACTTGTGAGTGGAACGGCCGCCAGGTAGGCAATATTCCGGCCCTCGGCTCCTTCCGTTCGGAAACAGCTACGTGAAGAAACTTCAAGTTCTCACAAAAAGCGCCGAGCGGCCTTCGCGGCCCTCAACTGCTCTTCACGCAGCGCCAGATCTCTGCTCCGCCCGCCCCGCCCACGCCCCCCCCCGCTCGCCCTCACCCGGCGTGGGCTTTTCAAACACGAACTCGCACTGCTTAATATCTCCGCGGATGCTCCCAGCTTTTCGCGTCTTTTCTTGCTTTCCTCGCACCCCCGTTTCTTTTTTTACCTTGTTCAATATCGTCTTCACCCTGAAGTATTTTTTCCTACACCGTCCCAGCCTACACTCTTCCAGCTTCCGCTCTCCCAGACTACGTTATCTCAGCCTACATTCTACCAACGTACTCTACCCACCTACACTCTCTGAACCCTGCCCGAGCCCAACCTACATGCTACTCAACCTACACGCTACCCAACCTACACTCTACCCAACCTGCACTCTACACAACCTACACTCTACACAACCTACACTCTACACAACCTACACTCTACACAACCTACACTCTACACAACCTACACTCTACACAACCTACACTCTACACAACCTACACTCTACACAACACTACACTCTACACAACCTACACTCTACACAACCTACACTCTACACAACCTGCTTCATCACTCCACGCCTTCGTTCTTCTCATGTTATTTGAAATTGAATCCTTATGTTACTTCCATCCCTTATCTAAGTTCAATCAATATTTGTTCCGTTACATTTCACGGGTAACTGCGCACTGCATTCTCTTTCTCTGTGCCCATACCTTTTCGCATTTCTCGTCATATTATTCCACCTATTGGCCTCAAGCTCTTCCCTTGTGTCATGCTTCATTTCATTTCATTTTATAAGCCACTCACTACACTCCATGGCTAGAACCAGGTGCTCTCTCTACTGTTCTGTAAATTATCCACCTGTTTTTCTTCCTCAAATTGAAGTCCTTTTGTCTCTTCATTCGAGTTATCCCCAGAATCTCTTTCCATGTGAAGAGCAATTGTATTTTCTAAAAATATTTCACAGGTTCCTCGGCAGTCACATGAATTTAAACCCAGCAATAATTATCAATTAATTTAATTCACATGCCGCTCATTCATATATTACTTCCTTCTTTCATTTCTTCTTTTACCATAGTGCCTCCTCGACTCAACATTCCTTCGCGAATATTTTAGAAATCTTCTCTTCCTTTCTTATCTCTCGATATCTCACAAAATAAATCTTTTTTGCATAAAATATGCTAAAAATAAACTACTTCGCCGTAATATCCAAAATGTTTCTTATTTCCAGCTTTTTTTGTCTCATTATATTCGTCAAGCTATTGAGATTGTCTTTTCCTCCTTTTCTCTGCTGGCCCGCTATCAGCAGTGAAATTTTAATAGCAAGTAGGCTATGAAAGCCAAGTGGTGCTTACAAGACGATTCATCTCAGTAATTGTTTTTTGATGTGCGAAGGAAGTCGTGAAAATTTGTGAAATGATATGCGTGTCAACGAGCAACAGTCAGAACCTATCTCAAAATCTGTGAGTAATTTCTGCCTAAAAGTTCTACCATCAGCGATCCTCAAACTTCTTTTACTTTTATTCGCATATTTCCATCGTCCGGTAACGAGTGTTTGCAACATTCAAGAGCTTCAGCAGACACCGCGGTGCCTTAGTTGGTCTCCGAGCCTCCTTAACCACACCGCATCCCCGAGCGCATTTCCACCACTCCATTTCGTCCGACATTCCAACTCTTTCCTCTCCCTCCAGTCGCTCGTCTACTTCCCCTCCGCTTCCCGGCAAGTGCGGAAGGAAATCTCAACTCGAGACAGAAACGCTCACAAGTTTCAACCCAGGGAATTCGAAAATTTCCAATTTAAGGGGATGTGCCTTGGTTATGAAGTGAAACCCTCCCAAGTCCTTGGAATGGAAAACACACTCAACTTCCAACGTTGTTTTGGGTTGGCGTAACATTTAATTTGTTCTGATCCGTTGCAACTACAGAAACAACGTAATTCTAGTTTGAAATAAAAAGATGTGCAATGGATGTTTACGATTCAGACAAGGCATGTGGTGATCTCAAACGCTCAGAATGGCCCGAAAATACCCTCAAAATATAAATCGCTTATCCCAACTACGAGTGCAGGGGTACGCGCTATTCCTCTGCGAAACTCGCTTGTTCTCCGCAAGCAGCTTTCGGCTGTGGCATGTTATACCTGCACTAATAAGTTCTTATTTTAGTTACGAGATGAGAATGGTGCAGTAATAGAGCTTTTTTGAGTTTTTTTTATAAATACGAGTGTAAGTCATGTACATCGGCACCATGAAGCGAATTAATCCCATGAATATTGTCAAAATGTTAAGGGTAAGGTTTGGACGTGTTGAAAATTGAAACGTAAGTTCAGAAAATATGGAGTTCATGAATATGTCAAATAGCATAACGATTTTCATTGCAATGGAAATGAGACATGAATACATTAAAACATGTTGAATACGTAGTATAGTGATTTTTTAAGGAGAGGAGCAACCAGTACCTGAAGTTGGCTCTTCCAACAAGAGTTTACTCTAAGGATCAAGAGAAACCTTCAAGTGCAAGTGAGTGTGAACTATCTCCATCCAAAATGTCGAGACCCAGTGTAATACAAAATATTGATGACAAAATACAGGACCACATTTACGAAGACCATTATAATCATAGCTTCAACTCCTATGGTAAATTTATGAGGTGCTAAACAATATAAATTAACGTAAACTTGGACATAATCAAATTGAAAATTAATATTTAATTGTGTGTCCAGCAGAAACTGAGATCAAACCCACCTCAAGAGCGACAGGCAGTCAACAGTTAGAAACTTGGAAAGAGTATTTAATGTCACTATTTGATCTTCATTTTACTATTGGTCTCTACAAATGCGGGGACTAGAAACAGAGGGAAATACAGTAATTCCGTCACGATAGTGAAATGGAAGTTTTTGATCCAATTATATCGATATTTTTTTTCTTCGCGTTATGAAAAAGTATCCTTTCCTAGACCATGAATAAGGAATCATTCTAATATCTTTCAGGGTATGACGTACAGTTTTCAATTATAATGACTCATACCACTGCTTTGAGAATTAGCTATTACTAATTTTTTAGCACACTTTGCGTCCTAGTCTGAGAGCTGGGATCACATTCATTCCTTGTGAATAAAAATTACAATATTTGTGTAACGTCATAACTACCAGTAAAATAAATATGACAACCGAAATCGCAATATTTGTATATTACAAATGAATTAAATCACAGTCTGTGAAAATAATTGCTGGTTGCCCTAATTATGGCTGATAGTAGTTTGTAAATTATTTTGACGTTTTCACTCATGAAATTTTAAAAAATAGGATTGATATTTCTCTTTTGAAACAATCAGGGTGTTTTAACGCAGAAGAATAATTGCTCTGGTTTTATCACTTCGACGTGCAGTTTTTTCTTTACAATGTAAACAAGGAATGTCCCCCACAAAGAACGCAGTGCGATTTGATTAAGCAACAGCGGTAGAAATTGTCAATATAACTGAAGATGGAAAAATGAAAAATACAAAACAGAGAATAAAGTTTGAGGGAGATATGAGATTGAAGAATTTTGTGAGACACGTTTGTGAACACCCATTATTAAAAGATACTCTCATCAACCATATAACAATTTTAAGAGATTGGGTAGTAAATATGAGAAAAACCTTGAAAAGAAAACAAATATAGTTCCATAGGAATATCTAATAAAAACGCAAGAACAATAAATAATGAAAAATACTGGCTATGCAAATTCGTCTTGTTTGAATTATTACAAGTAAATGACTAACGTCATAGCAAAATACTTACTAAAATAGGCAATTCAGCTACCACACCTTTTGTTGCATCTCCATTTCTTAATTGTAAGTTTGAAATTGTATCAATTAACATTTTAGTAAGTTTTGGTTAATTTTAAAATTATAACTTCAGCTCTTCAATACGAAATAAAATGTGTTTCTTGCGGGGCTAAATATTTTTATTTATAACTGCAGGCACTATAAACTGTTCCATCTATTCATTTGTTCTCTGTCATAATGGCAATTTACATGGGGATGGAAGATTGTTTGGTTTTCAGTAACTTGTTAGAAGAAAAACTGTATTCAAGATAGTTGTTTTAGAAATATATTCAACATTGTATCGATGGAATTTTTTAATTCATGCCGCTTGAGCTTTGCAAATTCCAAGATTTAAATGCAACCGTGATACTATCTATGATACAACAATATTTGCTTAGTTCATATAGATTACTATTTACATATATCTGGAAATTTTCATTCTCTGCATTAACGGGTCCTTTTCTTCTAGTGAAACCTATTCAAATATTATGAATAATAGGCGTATTGTAAGTATATATGTGTGTATCCCCCGTATTTTCATGCAAAATTACACAAAAAGAACACAAATTTTCGAAAAATTGTAAATGAGCTTATTCAAAATCTATCTTTAAGGATCAGATTTCATTAAGGGAAAATTTAACTTGAATATTTTAGTTGTAAGAAGAAAAAAATTAAACTTTCTTAATTTTCGAAAAATTAGTTTTCAACAAACACGAAACCTTCTCCATTCTCTTAAACGTCCTTCGCACTATCCAGAAACAATTTAATGAGAAACGATCGAGACTTTTTTTAATTTGGAAAATGTCCCAGAGGCTTCATGAAAAGTAACCCGCAAAAAATTAAAATAAATATTTCAAATTCAAGGGACCCCAACATCAGCCATATCAATTGGGGAATATTAATTTCGGGGCAAAGTCGGCTGAACTGTTTAGACGCTAACGTTATTCACAGACGCACAGTCAGACACGTTTTGATGTCATTCCATTTTTCGGCATCAAGGACTCATAAAACATGGATTCTGACTACACAACTTGTTAGAGGATTTTTTTCTAAATTAATAACTGGATTTATCCACTTTTTTGTTACCAGGGCCCTGTAATAATTTCTGCCAAAAATTCGCCATTCTTTTAGGCGCAGCATTACATAACGTTCTCTCTACTCCGTAGGGAAAAGGTAAAAATTCAAAATCTACGCTCGACGAAGATCCTTATTATTATCATCCTTCGGTTATTTACGATGACATTGCGCCGCGTGTAATGAGGTAAAATATCTTTCAAGAAAAAAATAATAACGCCTTTTTTATGCGCGATATACAAAAGTTTTGTTAGTTTTATTTTGTCACTTCTGTCAACTAGCTACGTGATAAATTTATAGTCGCAGTTACCTTCTAACACATTCAAATTAAATAAAAAAGTAAGTTTTTTTGTATTTCAATGATAAGTATTTCTCATTCTCTGAATTTCAAGTGGTAATATGTACTAGAATAACAAGTGTGGTTCTAGTCATTTCTAACAACATTCGATGCACATCTTTGTCAACAAATCTGGGACAATGTTCTTCACGGCATCTCACTTGTCAAAGAGCAATCACTTAATCATAATTCGACAGAAGAGGGTTCGTGTATTCTTAATGTCTATTTTTAAGGGCGGTGATAAATTGGGATATTGGAAAGATGTATGGTCTTTAAGGTGTTTACGTTGGTGTTGAGTCAGAATTATACATCCCCATCGTGCTTCAGTTTTTTCATGGCCCCAGTGGAATTCTCTACCTCCCCCGCCAACGCCGGTTATTGATTTTTCTTGTGATTTATAGTTAAGAGCTGTATCGCCGCCCATCCTTAAAAGATGTCTGAACCATTTCTTTCCTCGAGCCCCGTTATATGGATCCCAGCTACTGCTCTACGGCTCAGACTTGTATCTTCATTCATTCCTTTCTTCCTTGTTTTCAGCCGACTTCTTTAACTGCTCGCCGGAATTACATTTCTGCTGCATGAGTGGGTTTCGATTTTCCATGAGTTAATCAATCTTCCCTTCCGATCGCCACGATAAGGTTATTTCTCCATAAATATTGCAGAGAACGGGTGTTGTAAAGTTTGGGATTGCTTCGTCCTTTGAAACAGGCCTCTTCTTTTTTATGAGCGAGACACACGCAGCAGAAAATGAATATACAAGCTGTTTGCTTCTTAGTATCTGTATCGACTTATTTGAAGTACTTTGTAAGAAAATTTATAACACTTTAAACTTGCCTAAAATTGTAGTCCCTGTTGAGAATCGAATATTTAAAAGTTTCAGGTTTTGCTGGCTTCTTTCACGTTAAAGGGCAACTTTGTGTAAAAAACCAGTTGAATACGCTTGAAGACAGACTTGAAAACAAAACTATAAAGCCCTAAAATTGTTTTGTAAATAAATGTTATAGTTACTAAGTGTCATTAACGAGGAAAATATTTACATCACGCCTCTTCAATGAGTGTGTTAGAAAGTGTTCATCTTTCTTCGGAAAATATTCTCTGCATAAATAGATCAAAATATTTGTAAATACCATTCAAAGAAACGTAAGTAAAAACTATTTAAAACACAGAACTTTTTCTTAAATTGCATACCTAAGTGTAGAATATGTTTTCAGATAAACATTAGTTTCCAACCAATCTGAAAGAAGGAAGGGATTCTTCACGCGAAGATTGCTTAGTTCATTAAATGTTTTGAAAAATATTCGTGAATAACTCATCAACTAATGCAGTAGGAATCAAGCAAAGAAGTAGTATGAGAATCAAGAAAAAGCATCAGAATCCGTATGGAATAATATTGTAGTGACCATTGTATAATCCCTATACAGTATTTGTGCAACTCCGAGTCTGCTTATGTGCGGATTCGTCACTCCCGTACATCATCCAAGGAAAATGAGACATCATTCAACGCGTCTCGATCTCCTGATGTGGAACTGATTTTTTTTCGGATCTGTCCATATGATTCAAAGAAATTTCCAAAAACGTGTTTTTTTTTCGTGTTTTGTCACTGCGATCTTAGCAAGTATGCCGGGAATTACACCAACGCCACCTAAATTAAACTTCAGTATCCAAAGGCAATTTTCACTCCCTACGCCATAATGTTCTTTCATGACGTGGGTAAAGCTGTTGTTGCCATCTTTAAATTAACAATTGAATTACCAAGTAAATCACGATGTAAATTTCTTTTTTTTGTTAGTATAATGGTACTTTTTTTAAATAAATTTTCATAAACACATGAACAGTATTGCCCTGGAACTTATTAAATTTGAAGAATTTCAAGTGAATACGGAGAAAACAAAACTGGGTGTAATGCTGGAGAATGAATAAACGTTCTTACGTTCGATATCTCACTTTTACGTTATGAAGGGTGCAAATACCGCTTTTCAAATGAACGTGACCCACAACTTATTTTTATTAAACTTAACTAACACCTTATTCATACAACATACAAAATAGTCACATTTTAATGTTTATATAGATTCGCATACCAAACGATTAATAGAGCAACTGCAGAAATAGAAGTGTACAAAAATTAGTCCGAGTTTGTGGAATGTTAATCTCCTCAAAAATTAAAGCTGAAAAATATGGAAGTGTTAAGCAAATTCGGGAAAAAATCAAATGTAGTTGTAGACGATGTTGCAACAGAATTTTCGGAACTAATTGGGAATGACCTGCATTTTTGCATTTAGTGTTTACGCTAATGGAAATGTAATATATGTATTTTTGTAAATATTAGCTGCATATGAAGCGTTGAAATGTAGCTGTAATAATATCTAACTATTCGCATCATCAATACTTGCAAATATTTGTTACAGCGATTATAGTTTTAAAATTTCAATATCACCCTATGTAGAACATGCTATTCGGCTAGCTGGCGTTGAGTAGCGTTCTTCTTCTGTGCAACACCGTCGCTGCCTTGCTCGGTGCAATATCGTTGCATAACCGTAGCTTACTCGGCGCATCGGGTGTATGAACGTATAGAGCATATTGTTCAGCAACGGCAACTCACGTGTTAAGTGTGAAGACCTTCAATCATGCGGTTCAAGTCCGCGTCTGAACAGTCGAACACAAAGCAAAACTGCTTCAGGAAGTTGGCCTCCTGGCCTATACTCGGTCAACGACCAGTGGATGTGCGAGAGGGATATTTCTTTCAACTGCATTCATGTTTTCTCAATCTAGAGAAAGGGTATAGCGGTGTGGTGCTGTATCCACATACCGCACAAGTGTGCGTGCAGGGTGACTCTAGCACAGAGGTGCAAAGGATGAGCAGTTAGGGTAGCAAACGCGTTTTGTCCTAGTTCAGGACACATCAGCTAGTGACGCTGTATGTTCAATATCGCCCGTTCGTATCTCATGTGAATTTAACATTCAAGATCACTGGGTGTTAGGAACTTTTGAATGGGTGAATAACATTGACAGCCACCACGATTCTTTGGGAAGAGCAATGCCAGATACTGTAAGAACACATTTGAACAAAGCTAGGCATAAAATAAATGAAGTATGAAATAAATGTTCAACACATGAAACTATCTTTGATACAAGTTACAACGTCGGTGACGCCACACTTTACTAGTTACGAATATTTCGCTCTATTTCCAAACGAGTAACTAATTCTTGATAAGTAAAAATTTCTTTGTTACGCTCTCTCTCTCTCTCTCCCCCTAGGTCTCCTTAAAAAATTAGAGTTTTTGTTCGTTTCACTATGATATCGTAGAAAGTCAGACATTCAGTGCCTGGGAAGAACAACTTCGTCATTTTTCTCTAAAATTGTGCTGATTCCTTATTCCAGTACGTTCCTTTATTATTTTTCTGATGTTTACGGTTCGTATACATCGCCATTCCATCACCTATGAACATTAGGTTTTATTAGTCATTACGCTGGGACAAATGTTATCAACGTTAAAGTTTTCCAGATAACATACACAGGATCAATGTTATCCCATTTTCTTTTATTTTTATTTTGGGCAACCCACCACGAAACACAGAAGAGTCACGAGGGTTGGACAATTTGAAGTTGATTTCCAGATTCGCATTCGACGTATGAAGCTGATGAAACCGGCTGACTGAACTGACGGTCACATGAAACATTCAGACCGACGAAACTGTCCAAAACTTTAAAAACAATTGAATTGCTTCTATTTCAACTAAATAATCATATGAGATTTTTTAAATTATTTATATTAGGTCGCTTTAAAAACTCTAAAGTCATTAGCGACCACTATTGATTTATATCAAAGTTACATTTTACAAACAAGAATAAAGAGAAACAGTAAGACAGTACAGAACAGTACAAAACAGTATAGAACATGACACTACAGTACAGAAGTATAGTAAATTTACAATAATTCAAATCATATAATCTCTCCCAGCAATATTAAGATATTTTAAAATTGACTCACTACCTTCAATAATCATATGAGCTTATAAAATAGCAATAATTTTAAAATTACAGACACTCCACACAAGTAACCGCACACCTGGTTATCATACCTGTGAATGGTTGACACACCGACTAGTAAAAACTGTAAGAATAAATAATAATGATAATGTAATAGAATAAAATCACTTTTTCTAAAATTTTTGTAGCTCATTATATTTTTCATCCCATTTTGATACTGTTTTCATCCCACTGTGCTAAGGCTGATACTGGAATTTCCGTTCCGGGAGCAGGCGTCAGAATGCGCCATGTCCTGGCGACGCAGGACCTTCCGCATGCGAGAGCCTCAGGCGGGGAAGTGCAACTGGGGGGGGGAGGCATGGGGGAGGGGGGCGGTTGCGTCGCAGAAGCGCTTTCCATTTCGACGCAGCCGTTTTGCCGGCGGCCCAGATCGGCCCAGATCCATGCACCCGGGTCTCCGCGCGTTCTTCTCAACGCCCTCTCGCTCTCTCCCCGTTTCTCCGTCTTCTTCATCCTCACTGGCGATTCCCGATGGGTCTGTGGGTATCATGCTCTCCCTAGGACAATATACAGGATTTTAAAACAAATATGCGTCTAGGAATATACGTATTTAAAATTTATGTATTTGTCAAATAATTAATAATATTTATAATTAAGTAGAAGTATTAAAACAATGTTCAAAGGTTAACTCGTGGATTGAATTCAAACTATTTGTAGTATAAAAATGAATACTAGTATAAAGATTTATATGAATATTATGCTAATTGTAGTTTTTTTATTGATAAACAAACAAATTGAAACTAATATATAAATTAAGGACATATTATCATAAATATATTCAACATACAAAGCTTGGTTTTATATGCCCTCGTCCTCTTTATTTTTTTTTCTCAAATGACCATTTCTCTCGCTTTGGGTTGCTTGTAAATTCTTGCTCTCGTAAATATTTAGCTCTCCGATGCACTTGAAATCTAATCGATCTTCCTTCACTACCATTCGAATTCGTTTCGTGTCATGACACCTTCGTTTCGTCACGCTCTCGTTCTATCATTCAATTTTGTAGCCATTCTCTCGTTTCGAACACTCTCAGTGTCTTGTCCCACACTTGGCTCTCATTTCGTTTCATTTGTGCTTTTGCACGTACTTGAATCGAAACAATTTTCATATGCCAAGTTCTCGCTTTCTCTTGCAATGTCCTAACGTAGCTGTGAACCAGCTTCTTCCAGATATGAATTTGACTTCTGCTTCCTTCGTCAACTTGACTTTTCCTTACAACACTCAAAACAAGCAATTTCTCATCCCTGATACTTGTGGTTTGAAACTTGTCCCTCATACTTCCGTATTCTTTTGTGCTACTTTTAGTTTGGCCGTTTTATTAGATATTTTTGTGGCACATTACTTCTGCTTCTCTCACTGTTTCAAAGTCAGAATATTTGCAATAGACAAAAACACTTTTAAAACGCATGCTCATTTCTCTCAAAATAACGCTAAGCTTTCAGTCGTTCAAATGTATTCCCTTTGACTCCATTCGATTTGATTAAAATGATCGTTATTACATTAGTCTGCGTAATTTCGCAGAGCTTTAAAACAATTTAGATATCTCAATGATACTCATAGGCAAATAATTGTTTATTGATTATTTCATCTATCCGGTCTGTCGACTAATGACATACCGGGAAGGTTGTTCTTTGGCACTCGCTGTACTCGCTTATCAGGAGCCTACATCTGTACAAGACCGAAGTCGCGCCGCTCGCAGTTTCCGACAGAACATTTTTCTTGAGGATACAGCGCAGGATTAAAGCCAAAGAATCTACTAGAGCTATTTCTAGAAATTTCTCCTCTTGTAAACTCCCTTGCGCAGTGGAACTTCTTTGTTTAGTTGGAGTAATTGCTGTGATGAAGTACGAAAAGTGGCTACGATGTCCACGACATCATTTTCTAGTTAAGAGCAAGAGAAAAGAGCATTTCTTAAGATTTTTTTTCTATTTATGCCCTGTTTTGTGATTATTTTTGTCTCGAGATCTTTTCATTACGGTGAAAGTTTATAACGTTCTCTGTTTTAAGATTAAAGTTTGGAAGGAAGTAAAAGTCATGAATTGTATTTTCTATTCTTGAGAACCTTCTTTCTTTTGGTTCTTCTCCCTTAATGTGTTCCCGCATACGAATCGACTCCCGATTCCGCGAGATTGAAGAAAAAAGTAGCAAAAGATAGAAAATTGCAAATGAGAACATTTCATAGTTTGAATGGCTTACATTCCGTAGGTTGAATTTCATTGTTCATTTTGTAGTTTCAGCTTGTTTTAACTTAGAACGTTCGTGTGAAAGGTTTTAGTGTAGTTACAGCTTTGAAATTTCTTCAAGAACGCAATGTTGTGAACAAAGGAAGAGCTTTTTTAAATAGTTTTTATTATTCTAGTTCGACAAAATTATGTTCTTGAACGGTTTTATGTTAGATATACATAAATATATTTTCTAACTTATATTTCGTCTTGTGTGTACAGTATTTGAAAAAAAGTGGGAACTAACAACTAAGGATACCTTGGAAGGGTCCTCCAGAAAAATATATAAAACATTTGGAGTACAAAATACATTTTAAATTAAGGAATATTTTAACGTGTTTTTTAGCTAATTAAGGAGGTTGCAGTAGGTCCTTGGAATATCTTTATCTTATTTGTGTAAAAATATTAATTTACCAAGAGTGCACAGGCGAGCTGAACAATATAAATAAGAAGAGTAGAAACGGGAAGAGAGTTTAAGAATCCAAGTTTTTAGATGTTCAATAGATAATTCTGTTAAAATTTGATCATTTTTGATACATGATGGAGCTTTTAATACTTCTCTTAAAATATATTTTGCAGTATTTTCAGTTTTTGCATGTTAGTTTTAGCGTTACCTGCCCATATTCAGCAGGCGCAGGTCAGTGAAGGTCTTATAATGCATATAAATATTATTAATGCTGAATCTATTTAGAATGTAGATTTCCTATTTATGAATGGATATAATTTTAATATTTGTGTGTGTGTGTGTGTGTGTGTGTGTGTGTGTTATTAGCTATTGACGTTATTCAGGATATCGTTTTTGATAACAGGATTATAGCTATTGACAATATCTGTTTTTCAGGATAATTTAGTATCTATTTGAAGTCCAAGATAGTTGACAGGAGTGTCGTTTGGAATCCATTTAACTGTATGACTATTGTTAAGTGATAAGTAGGAAGATTCCGTTTTAAAGAGAAGATTTGCCCTAAGATTTTTATGATTTATTTCTATTGAACCACATTACAATCATCAAACCACGAAGGAAGAGTCAGCAGTGTCATTCTAAAGAACGGCTCAAAGTGTTGGCTAAACCGTCAGCTACAGCATCACGACAGACGCGGCTCGTCCCGCGCAGTCAAGACTCAAAGAGTGACAATAACCTTGCGATAAATATGAAATTGGTAGTGTAGAAGGTAACGGGATATTTGAATTTCAGGCAACGTAAAGGCATTAAGAAACATAAAAGCGTATTTTAGGATATATATATTTAAAGGCCTTAAGACGTAAAATTACATGTTTTCTTTTTTTAAAACTGTTCTCAAGAAATTATTTTGACTTACAATGCTTTATAAATTATGCGTTGTAAAGGTTCAACGTTGTTGTATAAGAATCCCGGGTGCTGAACGCTAACATAGGTACGTGTAGCGAAGCATTTTTATTATTTATTTATTTATCATATTCATCAGGTGACAGTATCAACAGCTCATTACAAAAAATGCACATACAATACATGTACATTATTTTACAACACTTTGCCAAATGACATTAAATGATTAAACTCGATAGAAAAGTTTAATTCAAGTTTAAAGTTGTAGGCTATAAGACGCCATTTTGTTGGCGGAATTGCGATATTGTTTTCCTTGTTCTACTGGTAGTGATACGATACCTTTACGTGGTTACAAGAAAGTAGAAAGCCCCTTTTGTAATACCTTAGTTTTCCTTTCATAAAATACTATCAACTGCTTGCGATGAAGATAAATTTGGTACTGGAGAAGTTAACGAGATATTTGAATTTGAGGCAACATAAATGCATTGAGAAACATAAAAGCACTTTTTAGGATATATATATATATATATATATATATATATATATATATATATATATATATATAGAGAGAGAGAGAGAGAGAGAGAGACTAAACGGACGTAGTCCATTCCTCTCATGTGTTAATCAAGAGATGGCCACAAATCCCATGAGTAGCCATCGTGAGATTTGAAGAACGCGCGCAGTTGACGTCAGAGGGTGACGAGCAGCGACGGTTAGGTTCAAACCGGTGACATCATGATATCAGCCAATTAGGCAAGGGCCGATAAGACCCGAGGCTGCCATCAGTCACGCGAGGTGTCTGAAATCGGACATCCCAGGTGTTCGCGGAAGCCAACATTCCTTTCTGAAATTTCATGGAAGTCGGACGAGTTTTTCGTTAGAGGTGTGTGCGAGAAGAAAAGTAGGCGAGACGAGTTTAGGCAGACAGTGCTCTAATATTCGTGAGTGGCAGGAAACTATTGCTTTTCGCAAAGTTAACTAGTCGCCACGAGAACTGTGCAGTTGAATGTTGTTCGTGCATAACGACAATTTGGCCCGTAATTGCAGCACGAAGGCTGATTCAAACAGTGAAGATTATATTCAGTAGAATCGAGCCCGAGCGGTGAGAGAACTCTAACGCTAGTATTGTGAAATTGCGGAAACGTGTGCCGTAAGCTGATAATAAAAACTGCCAGACCACTAGTTACAAACCGCACGCCGCCCGGAAAGCCGTCTGCGAAGAATTTCTACCCAGAAGAAAATCAAAGTTACAAATTATCACGGACTATCCGAACGTGAGTGAAACTCGACTCGGTGCACATCCGAGAAGGTGGTACAAGAATTGGGACATCGCGAGGAGGAGAGCTGCCTGAGGGGAACGCCGTGGACTTTGAGAGGTCACCGCCGACGCCGACGCATCAGTACGAGTCGTGCGGAGCGCAGCCGTCCGTCCCGAAGCGGGCAGGCGCGGCCGACCCGTCCCGACGTCGACTCCGAATCTGCGAGCACGCTGCCAAAAGAGTAGTGGAATCCCGATGTACACGCCGCCGAGACACTGATGACGAGAGTGAGTACACGTGAAAGTTATAAAAACTGTCAAAGCTGAATGTCAAATTAAATTCAAAGGACAATTTATTTTGTTTTAGAATTCATTTTAAAATTGTTTTATAATTTGAATTTGGGCAGGAAGGCATTTCTAGCCTCCCATAAGCTGTACTTAAATTTAGGTGGTTCAATTTACGAATGAAAGCGTAGCATAAAAATTAAACAGATTAATATTGCAGTAGTAGTGTGCAAAATAAGATTCGAGGAAATAACAGGTACATATTTCAATTCCGCGCCAGCTGGTAGCGCAAGTTTATGATGAGTGTTATTTCATGAATACTAAAATGTTTAAAATCATGAGATTAGTGGAGATTTGCCTTTAGAAAAGAAAAATTGCTTATGGTAATTCAAGTACTTTAGGAAAGAAAAATTGCTTGTTGCAATTTAAACACCGGTGCAAGGCAGAGGCTTGCACATTGTATTTTTGTAAAATTTGTATTGTTGAATCTTTCGACTAATGAATTGTTTTTCAAAGCAAATCGTAGCGCCTATCATTAAAGGTGTGAGAGTTTCCTAAGTCACGTACCAAGTAGGGTTTCCTGGGAGAGTAAAACAATTTGTAAAAAGAATAGACAACTGGTAGGGCCCGGCGACGGAGCGGCGGAGAGGACGTCGCACGTTACTGGTGATACCCACGCTAGAAATCTTTCTCGTGGGGTATAAGCGCCCTGACCCTTCAAAGGTTGATGAATGCTGGCGCGTCGCGTAAAGAGACGTGTTCCGTCGCAATATGTGTGTGTGTGTGTGTGTGTGTGTGTGTATATATATATATATATATATATATATATATATATATATATATATATATATATATAAAGGCCCTGAGACATATAGGCATATGGTTACTTTTTTTAAAACTGTTCTCAAGAAATTATTTTGACTTAAAATGCTTTATAAATTATGCGATGTGAAGGTTCAAGGTTGTTTTATGTGAATCCCGAAGCCAAAAGCTAGCATAGGCGTACGTAGCACAGCTTCAACTGGACGTACAGTTTAAGGTAATAAAACACAATTTCGTTGGCAGGATTGCGATATTGTTTTCCTTGTTCTTCTGGTAGTGATACGACACCTTTACGTGATCACTATAAAAGATAAAAGCCCTTTTATAGTACCTTAGTTTTCCTAAGCTATTATTATATTATTATCAACTGTTTGCAATCTCTAGAGAAAAAAGTTGACTTTCATTAGTTAAAATAAAACGTATGGTTGTTTCCGTAGTCTCATTTTTATTATTGTAAATATTTCTTTCGAGAAAATATCTTAATGGCGACGATTTAACTTTGTTTTCCTATTTAACACAGACTAATTTTAAACAATAGAATTGAGGCTGCATTCATCATCTTTCAAATTCTGTCTTCGAAACATAGCCATCTCCGGCGTTAGTACTAGAAACAATCTATCCAAGTATTCTGTCACTGTGTATCCACTTTCAGAAAATTATCTGTCGACTTATGAAATTGGATTCCATCGACATCCCTTCTCTTTGTACCATTTTCGAGGATGTCTCTAGGCGGTGGACCAAATTATTTCATTTCGCGTCGCTTTACGCCTCAGAACCATAGTTGCTTTCCATCGATTTCCCCCAGCTCTTTTCAAGAGCAACAAAAAAGAAAATGAAATTTTAAAAATCCAATACTTTCTCATACGTCTGATTGAAAGGCGAAATAATGAAAAACGTTCTTTGATGCTTGTACGTCATAAAACCTTCCATACCTCAAACTCAATATTTCAAAACCCACACTTAAGTTTAGATCTTAAGCTTCATTTCCAATATTTCGTACGTCAAAAACCAAGTAGAAATACAAGAAGCTACAAATGAAAAGGAAAAACAAAATTAGCGCAAGATACTAAATGTATTTAAATGATGATGATGATGATGATGATGATTATGATAAACTAACGATATGATAAACCAGTGATGACCAAAGAAGAATATTTTCAATTATATAAAATAATTTAAACTGACATATCACTTGAAAGTAATATATTGTTTTGAAAATTGAAAAAAAATTGGCTGGATTAAATAATTATTTAAAGGGTATCAATACAGCAATACATAAATAAATAAATAAAGAAAACAATAGTAAATAAGTAAATATTCAATTGTTAATAAATTAATAATAAAGAGTAAATAAATAAGCAATAAAGAGAAAATAAGGAATTAATCAATTTTTACCAAAGAGCATGTAGCATTTTCCCGTATGAGAGAACAACTCAGTTCTCCAAGAACTAGCAATCGCATGAAAGTGTAGTTCGCTTGGTAGGTTGCTTGGTTGTTAGTGATTTCGGGCACATCAACTACTGAGGTTATTCGTCACGTAAGTGTAATGCATGTTTTTCATCGGGAAGTGGCGGTGATATTCTCCCGCTGGTTGGCGAGATCTGGCGCCGACCTACCGTCAACTAGTGGGGTTTCCCTCCAGCCAGGTATCTTCCACCAGCGGGGCACCGCCCCAGCCGAGACAAGCTCTAAGCTTCCGATCGGTCTCCCGGCATGTGTGGTAGTGCAGTGCATGTTAGTGAGTGTGTAAGGGGTGAGTACAGGACTAGGAAGGGGAAGGAAAGATCGCGCGCGGTCCGTGGCCCGTTTGTTAGGGTACTGCTCCGGCATTCACCAGGTGTTGATGGGAGAAACCAGGGAAAACTACCGATCAGATCAGCCGTCCGCTAGAATGTTCCTCCAGACAGCGGCTGAATGCGACCCAGCTGATAAGCTTGTGTCGAAAATGTTCGCTTCAACCTTGAGCTCTCGCTTTCACTAGAGAAACTCGGCCTCCTGCCTTCCGTGCCGTCTCCGGGCGCGTCTCGGCGGAGTGGTAATGGCTGGGGAGGGGGGAATGGGGGAGGGCAGCTGTCATTCCCGTGGGCGCGGGGTGGCATTCCCTCCAACTCAATTGCTCGACTGTGTTGTCTCGCGCGAGGCCGCTGCGTGCCGTCGTGACTCGGCGTTGCGGTCCCTCAGCCTTTCTTCCTTCCCCTGCGCTACCGTGGGCCGCCCGCCGCTTCAGCGTGGGAGGAAAGCCGCTCCGACCCTTCCCCCCCCCGCTCCCTCTGCACCCCTTGCTCCACGATGCTCTTCTCCGTTCTAGCTCACCTCTTGCTCCTCTTTTCTCTTTCCCCACCTACTCTGCCTCCGCTCTCGCTGTGTTTCTCCCCATATGCTGTTACCTGCACCCACCGCACCCCTTGTTCCTCGGTGCTCTTCCCCCGCTCTAGCTCACCTCCTGCTCTTCTTTTCTCTTTCCCCACCAACTCTCCTTTCGCTCTAATGTGTTTCTCCCCATGTGCTCCTACCTGCTCCCGCTGCACCCCTTGTTCCTCGATGCTCTTCACCCGCTCACCTCTTGCTCCTCTTTTCTCTTTCCCCACCTACTCTGCCTCCGCTCTCGCTGTGTTTCTCCCCATATGCTGTTACCTGCACCCACCGCACCCCTTGTTCCTCGGTGCTCTTCCCCCGCTCTAGCTCACCTCCTGCTCTTCTTTTCTCTTTCCCCACCAACTCTCCTTTCGCTCTAATGTGTTTCTCCCCATGTGCTCCTACCTGCTCCCGCTGCACCCCTTGTTCCTCGATGCTCTTCACCCGCTCTAGCTTACCTCCCGCTCTTCTTCTTTCTTGTCCCATCTGTTCTGCCTGTGCTCTTATATGCGTTTCTCACCATGCGCTGTTACCCGCTCTCACTGCACCCTTTGATCGCACTTTCACTTTTCCCCTTTTCTTTTTCTGTGCCTCCCCTTTTATTACGCCCATGTTCCCCCACGTGCTATTACCCGCTCTTGCTGCACTCTTTGATCGCCTTTTCTCTTTTCCCTTTCCCGTTATTATATATAAGCAGGAGAACTTTCCTCGCGTATAAATTCCGTAGTTATGTCAGTTTTATGAACAAAACGCAAAATACCGCAATTGATGCCAGTTCGGAATAAAAAAATAATTTGATGTAACATTAACATCCTGCAATATGATGTTACATATTAGTGTGAGGTAAGATAGGGAAGGGATCGTGTAGTAAGCAGTGCAGTAAAAACCTTCACTAGGATAAAAACAACAAACTTGTGGTAAATCCAGACAAATATCAGAGTGTGTGTGTGTGTGTGTGGGTCATGTGCTTTCTACACACTACATGTAGTTCCATTAACATGTTTGAACAGTGTTTGAAACATAATGCTCGTTTTCTAGTGAGAGTTTTAAGGTCTTTATTTTGGATACGCCGCATGAGGGTTTTCATCAAGTTGCACCGATTCCTTCCAATATTATTTTGTTTGATGTGTCATGTACTTTCTTATATAATGCAAGACAATGATTTAACACAACAAAACCGAATATGTACTTCTGGTGTATTGGCCCATAAAAGAAATAAATAAATCAACTCATGAATTAAAGGAGATATTCAATCGTAAGTAAAGTTTGTCACATAACATAATTTTTATTTGCAAATATCTATTTGCAATGTTTGTGGCCAGCGACAGCATTTGCAGATTTGTACGACAAAAGATCGATGGTTCAAGAATTGGTAGTATTGGCTTTACGTCACTACCTAAGGAGCTAACTGGTGTCGGAAAACGTCACTACCTGAATTAAAATTCTATAGCCGATCTAATTTGTCGTTTCCGTGTTGTTGTTTTTTTTCATAAATTCCAGACGGGCACCGAAGCAGCGTCTTAAAAACTGGGTGACAATGCGCACCGGACCCATCCCTCGCGTCGTGTAAACATTCAGGCTCCAAGATCGAACATGATGCTAGCCATCCATCCTCATCTCGTTCATCCTCCATGACCTTGAAAATCGCCAGCAACGTTGCGATGTCAGTCCACGGTTCCAGTTGAGTCGTGTCTCCCTACGAAAGAAAAGAATAAATAGACGAAAAAGAAGAAGAATAAAAATAAAATAGCAAAATAAAGAGTAGAATGGCACACAGCAAAACACTGAAAATTGTAAGATTGTGATTATAATATGAAATTGCACCCTTACGCTTTCTGATTAGTCAATAGCTCTCAAATGACAGTCGGAGGGAGCTCCTGGTTAAAGAGCTAAACTAAGCCTTCTTCTCAAATAAAGTTTTTCGTAATTTAGAGTCCGTCCACACGCAAATGCTTCTCTACATCGATTGAGGCCTCCTTGGTCGCGCCACCTCGACCGTTTAAAAGGTTATTAGTTCTCCAGATTAGAACCGAACTTTTACGCTGCGCTCAACATGCAACGAGTTGCCGCAAACTTCTCTCTGAGTTTGGGCAACTGTCACGAGACCAAAGAGATGTACTGTCCACCGCCACTACAACCTCGTCAGGTGAATTTTGTTCTCGACACCTTGTTAGTAACGCCAAAAGTTTGTATGGAATGACTGGAAAATTCTCTGTACATATTAAATTGGAATTTAGAGCATTGGGTAATTTCTTTTTATTAATCTTTCTGGAAACTTCTATGTTTACGTCATTACCCTCATTCGCATTTTCGTAATAATTATCTACATCATTAAAAACTTCCCACTAATGCCATTCCGTGATATATACCATTTCGCCAAGCAAAAGAAACTGTTATTTTAGTATGTATTTTACAAAAACAAATGAATCTTTAACATGCTTATTCTTTTTCCCTTCTACTCTGAATATTTTGGCTTCGCTACTGTCTATCTTCAAACATTTCCCCACGAGGAATTGATTTTGTGTATTTTTTTAATACTGAAAACTTTTTGAATTTACTAATAATTTTATAAAATACTTCATGTTTAGTAAGACTGTTCTAAAAGGCATCTTATCCAAATGCTCTTCATCATTTTCGATTGTCCTTTTGTGATTTGAACTGACAGTACGTACCATATTCCAATATTTTCTTAGCAGATATTTTTCTTCTTCTCTGAACACTCTGCGCGCAACTACTTTGTTTATAACTATTTTTTGCAATTAATTTCTCCACATTATGTCCTACCCAGAATGTGTTTCTTCATTTAATACCAATAGTTCTCCCCCTTATGTTAATTAATTCTCTTTATTCATTTACCACATTTTTTCTTTTTAACAGTTTTTCTTGAATCTCTTGCATGATTTACTAAATACTTTCTTTGCATACTTTAAATAGTTCTCTAGAAATGTTCACGCTGCCGTGCTTTCTTACGTTTTGTAGAAATCAATTCTACGAGTATTAATCCTGTTCTCAATCTAATCCACATTCTCATCATCAGTAATAATTTTATCTCTGTCATAACTTTATTACTCATAGGTACTTCTGATATCAAAATTATAGTTTTCATTTCATAACAACAAACTTCCCAAATATACTAAATGACAGAATGACGCTCATAATAGTTCCAATGTTATTTTCGTCCGCAACTACTTTCATGATATTTTATAAATTCTTGGAAGATTCTTTAATTTAAGGCAGACATTCATATTATATCAATTTTTCTTAATGTTATTTTACATTCTTTTGAGACCAACTTTTTGAAAGTTATTTGAATTAGAAAATATAAAAAAAATCCTTTAAGTATTACCAAGAAATTTAACCTTCGTATAAAAAACAATTTTAATGACCTTACAAAATGTATTTCTCCTAATTCCCAAATCATTTCTCATCAAGCACTAACATCAATAACAAACGTTTACGAACGTGCGCACAGAAGGGGCCGTGCGCCGTGATCTGAGAAGAAAAATTCAAAAGTGAACACATCACTCTATGGAATAAAATATTGAGTATGTCGAATTCCTTATACACCTTTTATTTAAGATGCTAATTTCGATAATTAATACACATTAATTGGAGAAGAAGCTTTCCAACTTATCAGTCAACCCTATCAATGGTTCAACATAAGATCAATAATTGATATTAATTGATATAATTAATTAATTGCACCATTAAAGTTATAATTTCATTATCTGTGTATGTTTTATTTATTTGCAAGTACGAGTAAAATGAGTCAAATATAAATAAATAAAATTAATGAAAATAAGGAAGGAGGCTCAGAGGGGCCCAGAAATGTAGTTGCCCCCTCCTCTCGTTTCCGTCTGCCCACCCGTTACTTCCCCACAGTCAGTGCCTGACACTTCAGCTCTTCCCGACCTAACGCACGTCTTCCTCAAGCGCCACTTCGCCGTTGAGAAACATCGTCGCCTCCGACGCGGTACTACGCTCCCGATTCGCCCTCGATTCGATTCGCGCCGCGAATGATGACTTCGAGGGGCGGAGGCGAGGGCGGGGGCAGAGGCGAGTCGTCGCGGGCAGAAGCAGAGGCGAGGGCTGGAGGCGGGGACGGAGTTCGGAGGTGGGGGTGGGGACGCGGGCCGGAGGCGGAGGTGGAGGCGGTGGCAGCGAAACTACGCCACTGCGCAACTGCGCCAATGCGCAACTGCGCCAATGCGCAACTGCGCCAATGCGCAACTGCGCCAATGCGCAACTGCGCCAATGCGCAACTGCGCCAATGCGCCAATGCGCAACTGCGCCAATGCGCCAATGCGCAACTGCGCCAATGCGCCAATGCGCAACTGCGCCAATGCGCAACTGCGCCAATGCGCAACTGCGCAATGCGCAACTGCGCAACTGCGTGATTGCGCAACTGCGCAACTGCGCAACTGCGCAACTGCGCCACTGCGCCACTGCGCCACTGCGCCACTGCGCCACTGCACCACTGCGCAACTGCGCAAGTGTAGCAATGTGCAACTGCGTAACAGTGCAACTGCGCCACTGCGCAACTGTGCAAGTGCGCCACTGCGCAAAACCGCTGTGACGAGGGAGGGGGTGGAGGGGCAGAGGCGGGGCCGGTAGCGGGGCGGCGGCGGCAGCCACTCGCGGGATGCTCGGGGGTGCCCCGCGCCAGATCTCTCGCGCGTGAAGCTCGCGATCCGCATCGCTGACTCGCAGCAGGGTTACAACCTTTCGAATTTCAAATTCACGCACGAGGTTCGACCTGCAAGGCGAGCCTTTCGCCAGTGGCAGCGCACCGTGCGATTTGCGCTTCAAAGGAGGAGCGGCTGTAATCGAATTGTGATTGGATTGTGCCGGTTCCTGCCTGGAAGTTGGTTGGAGGGCGTGGTGTTTTAGATGTGTTAGGTGTCAAAGGTTGGAAACCTGAAAGAAAGGATTAACAATTGATTTGAAGGATTGATTTGATCGACCGATATGGACTGGAACTCGATCCGGACAGATCAACTTCTCAATGATCAACTTCTCAATTCGTAGGATAAAAAGTTGTAGGTTAAGAATAGTTTAGTAGGTATAAGAAAAGTTTTGACTCGAATAACATATTCACTTACTGTCTTTTGGTAATACTGTATGTTCATCATAACAATTTATTTTGCACTTTGTATTTATTCCAGACTCCGTGGGCGTTATTTATCAAATTACGGTGTAAGCAGCAATAATATATTCAACTGTGATTACATACGGTTTAATTCCATCCCTAACACGTTTAACTGAAAATTATGAGCATCCATAATCCCTCAAATACGACGATGTGTGCCCATGTTGTATTTGTTTTGTGTTTTTAATAACAAAAATTCTGACTAGTGATTAATATATCCCATAATCTAATACTATAATTATGTTTCAATTTGCCTTTACAATAGAAGCGATGCCTGTGGAATCATTTGTATAGTAATTAATTTCACATGCCCTTAATGAAGTATCTCTCATGAAAGGACATTTGATGGTCGACAGAAAATTCCATCATATAAAATTATTTCCTATCTACAGATTAATACATGCCACTAAGTCCCTTCATATCGGTATTACGTAACGTTAAAGTTAAACATTTATGCTAAATTCAGAAATATATTCATTATAATCACAAGATATTTTGAATTTGCCGTTAATCCGTACAAAATAATTTATCCCGGAAACTGAGGTTTTTTAATATGAATTTTCTGTAGTTCGCGAACACTGAAGAATTTTCTTATTCCTCTTCTTCTTTTTCTTCTTCTTTATTCGCTCATTTTCTTTTCTCTTCTTCGTCTGTCAATTTATCATTAGACTACTTTGTTGCCCAGCTGGACTTCGTTGAGAACTATGTCACAAGAACTTCTAGATCATTTACGCCTGTTTAGCAATGGGAAGGGTATGAGTCGAAAAGTAAGAGAAAAGCGACTTTCTTGAGGATTACAGCATTCATAAGCTAACAACTCTTGAACGCCATTGATCAAAATGACATTAGTAAAATATAATCAGTTAAATACAATATAAACAGAAGAGAATAGACTTTCAAAAAGTTTTGAAGGAAGTCCGATCATTCAAATTTTCCCACTGAAGTATGCGTATTAAAATTTTTACAAAGAAAAATTTAAACAGTTTTATAAACAAAAGTAGGGTGCTTGAGTCACAACGACGAACAATTTTGAATTATTAAACTTATAGTGAATTGTTTAAATAATTGCTTATGCATTGGTGTTCTTCTGAGTTTTCATTAATCAAATGATCAATAACAGATCATACAATTATCACAACTTATTTTACATCTTGATTGTGGATGGAGATATAATGTACCACCCTGCCTTACAGACCATTGCTAAATATAAAGAAGGGATAATTGAAGCAAAATCATCTTTTTTCTCCGGAAGTGATTGCCATTCGTGTCTACTATGTTGTAATCATGCGCAGTCCCCAAAATGTGTGAGTTCTTAGAATTGTTTCCAGAAATGACAATTGAGTTTTTTCTTTAACGTAATTAAAAATACAATTCAAACAGTAAGCTTATTTTTAAAGCACTATTCGTTATTTTACAATTGTTATAAATTTTTGACAACTTGAGTCATTCACTGCCGGGATTCCTTTCCTTAAATGCATTTCAATGTCACTGTTACAGAGATTATTTTTTTCGTAATGAAATTTTTAAGAATACAATTTCTGTTATACTCCTTCATACCACTTAATTCATAAAATCTAGATATTAAAGTACGTCTCATACAAACCTTTATAAGAGCCATGTTAGCGTATGATTATTAGAGGCTGGTGAAGATCTCCCGTGATTTAATTAACGCGTGAAAACATTTACTTTTTTTACCATTGAAACGCACTGTTTGAAAACAAGCAATCAATATTCTTAACTTAGGTGATGATGACACATGTTTCCAATCAAAGTAAATAAATATCAAATAAAAAATACTAAAGGCGCCTTGTAGAAAGGTAAAAATAATAATGATTTATCAACATAGTTTTTAATATGCTGAAGAATGTTTTCTTTCATTCCCGTTCCGAATACCGTAGTGCTTTTCCGAAGATTTGGTATAACTTAACAGAACAAGGAATTTGTTCACAATAATTTACATAATTTACAAGTATTAATATCAAGCATCATTAACCTTTTTAACAATTTGTATTGCTTGTTCAACTTCACAATTCTTCTATCGGATTAGATGGCTCAGAGCATCCGTTGATATCACTTCAGTACCTCTGACCGGGATGTCTTGGGGTTCGAGTCCCAACGGCGCGGTGGCAGGATTTTCGGCTCTAGCTTGGCAGCTAGGTCAAATTCAGTCGGTGTCTTGAGGAGAATTCTAGCGGTCGGCTGCTATGATCGGTAGTTTTCCGTGGTTTCACCGATCAACACCAGGTGAATGCCGAAGCTGTACCCTAACAAACGGGTCTCTGATCGCGCGCGATCTTTCCTTCCTATTCCCTGTCGTATCATCACTCCTTACTTACACACACTTACATTAGCATTCACCACTCTACCACAAATGTTGGGAGACCAGTCTGGAGCTTAGAGAAGTTCTCGTCTGGGACAATTTCCCGCTGGTGAGAAATACCGCTTGTCGGTGTGAAGATAGGCTCCAGATCTCATCTTCCAGCAAAGGAAGATCACCGCCACCTTTATATTTATTGACTTAAGTGAATACGTTGGATGTGCTCGGGCACTAAAAATGTTAAGAGTTAAGTAAACATTTTTACCCCACGACTTTGGTTGTTGCCTCGTTGAAACTCGGAATTTGGATAGTTTTACCAAACAAAATTCAATTAAAAAGGAATGTGGTTAAGCCCTACTTGTTTCTTTGTCCACATTCTCTGGAAAGTAACCGGAATAGATAACATTTATTGTCAATATCATCCATTTTGCAGTTTTCTAACTATTACGTTCATCATACTCCCTGAAGTTATACGTGAACCTGAATAAATAAACTAACCTATTGCAGGGTTTAGAATGCCTTTTATTTTCATGAATATCGTCACATTACAATTAATTGTATTGTTATTAATTATAAAAAAATTTCAATTCTTCAGGTTCGTAATATGCTTTGTAAAATACTTACTCAGGTGTGACTACACGATATCTATTGAGAACTAAATTTTCGAGGAAATACTATTTTATTTTTAAACATTTGCACGTCACTAGGGTTGGCAGAGTGTCACAATTGTACAGCGTTGATAAATAACAATGAATTTTGTGTCTGAAAAACCGCGTGTTACAGTATTTTCTCTTGTATCTCTCCGGTCACAAAACATCTCTAACGTACACAAGATATTTTCGCTTTCATTGAGTATCGGTCGAAAAGTCAACACGTATCTGCTCCGAATGATTTCACCAAAAGAATTACTATGAAACACCAACTGCACCGGATGCTCATATTCTGTCAGATTAAACACAGTCTTTTGTGTATAGTACCCGATTGAACGTATAAAACTCGTTGTTGTGATAATGCCATTAAATCGCAAACCTATTATTTTATTTGTGATGTTAGCTCATGGATTTGAACCGCTGATCACCTATGCTTTTTACAAAGGGAATCGATTTGGTTTGTGTTTACAAAAGGACGGCTTTACTGGGAGAATCACTTTATTTTGAGCAAATAATAAGTGACACTGTGTGAGAGCATTTTGCAGCCACCCATCTAAGTAAGTGGGATATTCGTAACATTACCACTGTGCCCTTTCTGGAGTACTTTTTTTATTTTCAGTTGGTATCATTCAATGTTTGCATTTGAGTAGGATTGAACTACACCAGGATTTATATTATAAAAATGTGTTATTGTTTCGGCT
Source organism: Teleogryllus occipitalis (assembly GCA_011170035.1). Lineage (NCBI taxonomy): Eukaryota > Metazoa > Arthropoda > Insecta > Orthoptera > Gryllidae > Teleogryllus > Teleogryllus occipitalis. Next base: position 129,231 of record BLKR01003394.1, read on the forward strand.
TGAATCCTAAAAAAGTTCGTCACTCTTTGAATTAATTGCCCCCAAAAAGCTGACAAACCGCAGAGTAACTAATGAAGAAATATAACTGTATTGGTTATAAAAGTAAGTGCTTTTATTCATCCTATTTACTTAAAAAAGGATTTGCACATTGTCTTCATAAATCAACTTGGTTTCACTTAACACCATGTTGTATTATTGATTTCATAAAATACAATAGGAAAACATCATATTTCACAACAAATAATGTACAGTTTTACTGAAAATAAGAAAAGAAAAATAGTATTATACATCTTCAGATAACGAATTTTTTTCTGAATTTCAAACTGCACATTCGATTAGGTAAACTGTTTTCTTTTATTTTGATCCTAATTGTGGAAATGGCGAGGCCGTCACTTTTTTACCATTAGAAGATATATCCTACTTTTAATATATCCTACTTTTAATATTCCATTGTAATCTTGTTTTTAAGATATTAAAATTACCAAGACAGTATTTTAAAAGAAATTTAATTATTAGATTCAAATAATATTTTGGCTTTCAATCTTAAAGAAAGAAATTAAATTATTGTGTGAGAAATATTCATGATTTATACGACCTTCGTAAATAACTTAATTGTAAACATGTTTTACTGATGCACCACTATTTACAACTGACGTTATTTTTTTCTCATGAGAATATTTGCCCCGCATCATTCATTCTGCTAACATTTAATTTTCTATTCCAATTCAATTTGCAAGAACCAATCAAAAGCGAGGGCATTTTAAATTCAACGATAAAACTAAAACCTTGCCTGAATTTCAATACTGTAATTCAATTTAAAAGAAAAGGACATAATTTTGATCATATAATCATTCTGATCAGACTCATTTACGAATCAATCATTCATGCAAACTTGTGGCAGAGAGACATTTTTATATGATCTTTGCATACGTGAAATTATTTAATGGTATTATTATTATTATTATTATTATTATTATTATTATTATTATTATTATTACTATTATTATTATTATGGAATGAAAACTAAAACTAAAACTTAAGAATATTCTCCTTCTCTGCAAGACATTTTGTTCTTTTGAGAAACTTAATGGAGTGTATAAGGTTGTTTCTTTCAAGTATGATAATTCACTGTTAATTCTACCATACTGATAAACTTCTCAAAATAATGAACTAGAGGAATGGTGCACTCAGCTCTATTAAACGCCTGCAAAGTTTCTATGATTGCCAGTAAAGTAATCTGGAAGACATCTCGTAATACATTGAGACCTCCCAAGCGCGCCAATTGTTTCAACGCAACGAAAAATTAGCAACAAAAGTTCTCTTGTCTCGTGGAAACGCTATCGTAGAGAAGAGTTAATCCAAACAGTACCTTTATAGCCTGAGGGCCATCGACCGCCTCGGCGTATCTGCCTCGCCTAAGTTAGCCGAGATTCGTTCTCACTCCCTCGGCCGCGAGAAGATTCAAAGAAATCGGCCTCTCGCGTCCTTTCCATTCAGCCTCGTAGCCGCCGCCTCGGGGGACGCCATCAAAGCGCATCGTATGGCGGAGGCGGGGGAGGGGCGGCGCGTCACGTCCTTGGAGCGGGGGAGGGGAGGGGAGGGGGGCAGACCCAAAGGGACCCGAAATTCCGGACTCGCCTCCTGGAAGCGTGGCAATCCGTCGCAGGGAACAACGGACCGAGCGGAGCGGGGGATCCTCCAGATCCGTCGGCGCGAACAACGCTACGGGAGGACTTGGAGGAGGTTGGGAGGTGGCGACCCTACTAAACCGCTGGAAAGAAGGGATTGGAGGAGGGTGGTGGGAGGGGCGGGGCCGAGCGGGGAGGCGGGTTGGACAAGGGCTGGGATCGGTCTTCCAAACGCCGCGAGCGAGCGCGGCTGAAGACGCACCTCCAGACTGCGGCGTTGTGTACGCCGCAGCCGGGCGCGGGACGAGGGTGCGGCGATTGGGGAGGGGTGGGGGGGCGGAGGAGTTCGTTTCACGCGCAGCCCACCACCATCGGGGGCCCCGTTGTCGGAAATTAGGAAGAAACTTCCGCCGCCCCGTTGCGCCGCAGCGGCGGCGGCGGAAGCACAACTCGGAGCCGCTGGAACTTTCTGGAATGTACTCTACAAGTCTCTCTCTCTCTCTTCTCTCGCTCTCGTTTTCTCTCACCAGCGGCCGCCCCCCGCACCTCCCCCGCGCTCTCTCAAGCCTCCGTTTTAAGCCCCGAAAGCACCCTCTAAGGTTTTATCACGCCCTCCGAGATCGGGATATTCGCGCCGTTTATTACGGCGTTTCTTCAGGTGAGCGCTGACTGCGCGGCCCGCCGCTAGGGGCGCTGGGCGAGGTCAAGGTGCCCGCGCAGGCCGCTGCGGTTGGCCGAGGCGCGAGGGGGACGGGCGATGTGTGTTTGTGCGGAGAAATCGTCGCGCGGTCGTAACAGGCCGGCGTCGTAACAGAGAAATCGGAAGGAGCATGGGGGTTGTGCTGCCGACAATTGGATTTGCTTGTTGGCCGTAAGGGTGTGGTAGTTGGGAGGTGATTGTGGTGGCGCCAAATTTTTTATCGTGTTTTGTTTTGCTTTTTTAAGTGTTTTTGTTCGATTTCGATCCGCGCGTTGTGAATAGTATAATTGGCTTGGAAATTCATTTCTTACGAAATAGAATTTTCTTTTTACAGGTGTAGTGATTCGCATTTTGATTCACATACAATAATTCTTTGGGTTCAATTCAGAGATATGCTGTTTTTCATTTATTTCAATTTTAATTTCGTTAATTTTCTTCGAATATACTTTTTCTCTTATTTTTTATAAAAGAAGTGAAAACGAAATGTTTTATAACAGCACGAGTCGTCTTCAAATCAAGTAAGTACAAACTATGGTTCTATTCATAATCGAAAATTCTTAGTTAAGAAAAGGTGAACATTTTTTCTTTGAAATCTGAACATTATTCCTTATTTAATTCTGATTGATCAGTGATGTAGTGCTTTCAATCATGTGCAGCGTTCCTCGACAGCCATTTTTTAAAATAAATTAACAAAAATGAAAATAACATTTTCTACGCAATAATGCTACGATAATTACTTTATTTTATCAACTATTAAGCAAAATGTAAAAAATAGAATTAAAATTGGTTTAAATTGGCCGGTTTTGAATTTTCATTGCATAAATTTAAAATCGATTTTAATATACAACTTATTTAAAGTACCAAAAACTAATTTAATAAAATATTTAAATCTATTTTTAAAAGCACATCAATTAACTTAGTCTTATTTTAATAACGTTCATTACTTTCTTCGCGCGTTCTAGAACTTCTTTATCATGCATGAATAGAAATTTAGAATTTCTTCATTAGCTGTACACTTACACAGAAATTTCCATCATATAGTTCAAAGTACTTCTCTTGCCGCTTCAATTCAAAACGCTTTCTGAATGCATGGAAAGGCTAAAGAGCATGAAGCAGCAAGCTTCATTCCCAGGTCGCAAGCTCATTGAACGGCAGCGATTAGGATGAAGGGGCCAGGACTAATTCTCCTCGCGAGCGAATGTTTGTTTGTGCTAGCGTTGCCCCAGTCCCTGCACTGAATAAACAGTGCCACGATAAAGCCTCTCTAGAAATGAAATGAACGGACGAAAAATAAGTAGCATTTACTGTTTTTGGCCCTACAAATACGTTCACAATTTTAAATGAATGAAATTTGTAAGTACATTTTTATAGTTCCAAATAAATGAAACTGGAATACAACATATCTGTTCACAGAGAAATAAGATGGTTCTGTACTGCTAAATTATTAACATTGACGCGTTTTCCCGGGTTAAACTTTTTCATTTCACAAACTGTCGCGATAATCCAACTAAAGAAGTTCATGGCTACAGACTATATGATCCGAGAAAGGAATGAATTTCCCTTACTTAAGGATAAAAAATAAACAGAAGTGGGGTTGCAGTATAAGTTGATAAGCGAGAAAACAAAAACATTTGCTTTCATTACTTGATGTCATTCGTGAGATTCAAAAGAGAGAGTGATTTGTAATCTCTATTAGTCCATTAGAGTCATCCAACTGACACCACATTATTCATATTAGCAAGAAATATTCTCACAATCTAATTTTAGAACAGATCAGTAAATAGGAATGGAAAAAACATGTTTTAAGATCCTCACAATTTTCTATGCTCTTAGTAATGCTTTCCTGATGATCAATTATTTTTCTTCCATATTTAAATTATTGGTCTTTTCAATTTTTAATTCAATTTTTGTTATTTATTTCATTAGAAAGCGTTTCTATGGTGAATGAGATGATGTATTCTGATTTAAATTTAATATATTCTTTCTTCGTGCGTTTGTTAGAAATTACATGATTGTTTTCACTTTCCTTGTGCATATCAATAAAACAAAGATAATTTCTGAAAACACTTGAAAATAACATCCACGTATTAAGAAAAAGTTTAACTAACTACCCTCTGAATTCTCTCTTTTTAAGGTGTGAATAATATGCATTGTCTGTGAGTCTCATAACGAAAAATATTGGAATGCTTTTAGGGAGAATAGTTTGCATTTTAAAGAAGATAAGTTCTTAAAAAACCTTTAGGGGAGGAAAGGTAGAATTTTTATCTTCAGAAACAAATTAAAATAAAAAACTACAGCACAGATAATTATTGCAGATAATGGTACCATTTCAAACAACAACTATCTTTTCAACCCGAGACCTTCATAGAGAGGTCAAACGATGATGTTAAACGCGAGATACAAAATATAACCAGACAGCAGGCCTAATAAATTTAAGCAGCAGGTATATGGATTTGCTGACACAACAAGTGTTGTAATGTTGCTTACACTGCACAAAAATGGAAATTAAAAACAAAAGCATCTCTCGGTGTATTTTCGGTAGTATTTTTCGACTTTCACATTCATTTTCCCTCGCATTGACCAGCATCGTATTTATTCATTATCGGCTCCAAACATAATAATTTTCCCAAAAAATTATTCAGTGAACTGGTTTCGCTCTGACCGCCCGACCAGATGCGTCGAATCACGCGATGGGCAACTGCGGGGCGCGGCCGACCTGTTTGCGCAGTGCTTATGCCAGCGGGCGGAAGGGCTCCAGAGCGGCCTGAAAGCGGTGACTGGCCGAGCAGCATCGCGCTCTCTCAATTGACCCGGCCCCGCCCCCTACCTCGGCCCCCGTCGACTCAATGGATTCGATTGTCCGGTGGGAAGTGAATCGAGCAGTTATTCACATGCCTTTAAAACTGAGCTCGCGACTGTTCACGATCAGCTTCCGGAATGCTGTTCATTCTGATTTATTTGGGGAATGGCTGTGGGGAAGTACTTAATTTTATTGGATGGCAACTTATTGGATTTGGATTTGGTGGGGGAGATCAAGGGGAATACATGTTTAAGTAGTTAAGGTGTCTTTTACTGATCCTAGTTTTCAATAAACATACCAGAAACTTATACTAAACTGAAACGAATACTGAATTGTTAGCATGAGAATCGTAGAACAGTTTTCCCCCCTTTTCTCCTTAACGCAAATAAAGTTTCTACATTTCTCGATTCAACCTCTCATCTATGACCTTTCAGTAGAGGTCAAGATCAAATTTCTCAGTCTAAAAATTATAGATGATAAATGTAAAAAGAAACATGTATTTTATCTACAGTGATATAAAAATTGAATTAAATTATGACGATAACTGACAATTAGCTTCTATGCTGAATATACGTTTATGAAGAATTCAAGTAAAAAAACTGCATTATTCCTTTTAAAACGGATTGGTATATAAATCGCGTACTCACCATAGCTTATAATTCAGTTGCAAAAATTCAGAGTATTTAAAAATTATCCAAAAGAATTTTCTATTTTAATTACGACGCAACATTTTTTATCTTTCTTGGTTCTCAGTCCCCCCTTTCATGTCAACATTCTCTTCCACAATTTTAATATTGCTTTGATCCAAAACCAAATTTTAATGAACCAAAAATATTTTGACTTTTGTACATTAATTTTCAATGTCTTTATCCTACTTCGTCGATATGCAAGAAAAGTGACTAATTGAAAAATCAACATTTTTAACGTAAGTAAAGATATAAAAGGAAACTCCTAACGAACAATTTACAGTTACCTCCCAAGCCGTACTACCGTACAAATTAGTTCAATTGCATAAAGAATGTCTGCAATTGAATCGAGAAATAAATGAGTGAGAATTTCAAGTAGTGTTCTGGAATTTACAGAATTACATATCTGTATTAATTGGATCGAGCACTCGAAGAATAGGGAAAAATGCAAAATGATAGTTGAGCAGGCCAAGACGTTCACTTCAAGGTCGTGGAGCTTTGGAGGAAGAAGAGAGTCATATCTGTATTACTTTGTGTTCTATTGTGCTGTATCCTTTGTTTAGTTCTGTTATTGGTCGCTATTGACCTACCAGTTCATGCGACTTTTAAATAAAGAAAATTTAAAAAATGAATGTTGATAAATTAGTATGTTTTACTTGTACATAATTTAATAAAACTTGTTCGCGAGACATCCGAAATGTAGAGTAAAGCAGAGTACAGAATAACGATCATACTTTGTTCGTTCATGAAAAAAATATTTTAATCGAGTAGACTCAGTGACCCACTACGGTAGGCGCTTGACTCATAGTATTGCACTACGGTGGTCAAGGGATATATTTCAGAAGCAACGAACTCATAAAACGGATATGATTACTAATTACTGTGTATTTGGATATTTTCTCTCTTGTATGTTATTAATTTAGTACCACCAGCATAATATATTTACAAATAATTGATATTGAAATGGTTGGACAAAATATTGATATATCACTTTATCTACCTACTAATACCCTCATTTAAATAAAATGTGAGAGAAGATAAATAAGAAATAGAGCCCTTCTTCACTCTTATGATCAAATACCGGGGCGTGTTGACAATGTGCCGCAGCTATCAGTCACCATGTTATTTCTGTCACCAAGCACACTTCCTGTATCAGAATAGCCTGCGCTAAACTGATTTTGATGAAATTTGGTTTGGACGGTCCTTAATCCAATATGTCGTCGAAATTTAATTCCCATCCACGCGCGATGGTTAGAATTGCCGTATTGCGTTACATTCGCTTGCTGCATTCACCAAACCCTCTCTCTTCCATCCCCACTCACTTTCGCTCGATCAAAAAGCATTCGAGAGGACGAAAGCTTTCCTTCGTCCGAGTTAAATTTTGTGCATTGTACCCGCTGCGGAGGGTATTAGGCGAAAAATTTGAACATGCTCGCTCAAGCCTTCCTCGCGTTGTTACCAAGCGATCGGGAGGTTTTCCGTAACGCGCGCCGCTTTATTCCCTGCCTCCCTGCAAGTCGAATCGGTGATATCCCGCGCACGGCCTCCGCGAACAAGTGGCCGTCGCTGAAATACGCGCGGCCCCGCTACAACGAAGTGGCTTTAATATTAATTTCGATATACGAGCGCCGTAATTACGTTTTGTCATTGGGAGCAAGCGCGCGGATGTGAGCGGGTGGGTGAGCCTTTGCGAGTGGGAGTGTGTGGGAGAAAGGGGACGGAGTGTGGGCGGGTGGGAGAAAGGGGGAGGAGTGTGGGCGGGTGGGAGAAGGGGGAAGGAGTGTGGGCGGGTGGGAGAAAGGGGGAGGAGTGTGGGCGGGTGGGTGAATAGATGAAGGCAGGTGGGTGCGAGTGGGTGGGTGCAGCCAAGTGAGTGCAGGTCGGTGGGCAGATGCAGGTGGGTGCATGCATGCGGATAGGTGCAGCCGAATGGTTATAGGTGCGTGGGTGGGTGCAGCCGGGTAGGTGCAGGTAGGTGGATAGAGACGAGAGGATGATGATCGGAGAACAGACGGGTGGATGCAAGCGGATGAGATGCAGGAGGGTGAGAGAGGGGGACGAAAAAGAGAGATGAGAGAGGGGGGCGAGAGGGGGAACGAGAGAGGGCGAGAGAGGGGGCGAGAGAGGGGGCGAGAGAGGGGGACGAGAGAGGGGGACGAGAGAGGGGGACGAGAGGGGGACGAGAGGGACGAGAGGGGACGAGAGACGAGAGAGGGGGACGAGAGAGGACGAGAGAGAGGGGACGAGAGGGGGACGAGAGAGGGACGAGAGAGGGGACGAGAGAGGACGAGAGAGAGAGAGAGGGGACGAGAGAGAGAGGGGGACGAGAGAGAGAGGGGGACGAGAGAGAGAGGGGGACGAGAGAGAGAGGGGGACGAGAGAGAGAGGGGGACGAGAGAGAGAGGGGGACGAGAGAGAGAGGGGGACGAGAGAGAGGGGGACGAGAGAGAGGGGGGCGAGAGAGAGGGGGGCGAGAGACGGAGCGAGGTCGGGCGCAGGAGTGGGCGTGGTCACAGTAGGGAGTAGGCGGACGGGTGGGCGGTGGGATAGGTGACGGATGCCAGGAATTCGGCAGTGCTGGTTGTGAACGTAATTTATGGGTGCCTCGTCTCACTATCTCCTCTTCCCCGGAAACTGCCCGTGGTCGCTCGGACGCCCCGCGGTGCTATATTTCGTGGCTTGGGGATTCAGTGGTCATCACAGCGTCAGATGTTGTAGCACATGAAGGGCGGAGTGTAATAAGTAAATGAGTTGGAGTATTAATGTTTTTATATGAGTTTATTGTTTTCATGTTTTTCAATTTATTTTCTTAAATTATGCGGATGTGTGACAAAAATTGGACTCAAAACCAAATATTTTAGTTCACATACTACACCAAATATTCCTCAGATAGTTTTTTTTTCATATGAGAATTGGAAACTAATTTGTTCGAAAAGTACCAAACATTCGGCGTAAGTTCCGATTTTAAATGAGTATATGTATTAACATTAGGAAAACTTTGATCAAACAAAAACTATTCTGAATTACTTGCCGCTCAATTTGTAGTTCAAAAGAATCATTAGATGATTCAGTCGTTACTTTTAAGTATTTCGACTTTTTTCTGAAATTTTCTTCGCATTCAACTCTTATGTGTTTTATGTTCAGGAGAATTGCTGATAAATGACGCGTGTAAATTAGTTCAAATATGCAAAGTACATTGCTATTGATCTGTATTGAACTTAGTTTCATATTCTGACCTTTGGATCTGGTCATTCGTGGTAAAGTACTGTCATCTTTTATGCACAGCATGTTTTCCGTTACATATTATCTCAGTGAACATCCGAATAGCATCACTTCCTGGATCAGACTGAATCTCATCTTCAACAATGACATGAATACGCTGTGCATATGCAGCGGAAAGTATGCGAGTAGATAAGGTCAGTCGTGAATGCTAAAAAACACAGTGTTGAAGTGTATATAGAAATGAATAGACCATCAGTTTTTATAAAGAAGCAACTTACCAAAAGATTAGTTGAGAAAATGAGTAAACGCAAATAAATGTGCCTTAAAGAATGTGGACTTTCACAATTGGTCCCGAGAGCGTAATCCTCCGCGATCCATCAATTAAAGACGTCAAGAATCCGCAATACGTTCAGTTTAGAACCGAAGACCAAATACGGGTTAGAACTACAAGGGGATAGTAGAATTCAATCTGCTTTGGTAAGAAGGGAAAATAAAACGCATCAAACATAGAATACATGAGGAAACCTTGAAACCATATTTTCGAGTTACTGAGAAGTTGGATATCGCCTACAATAATCTAATATCTTAGAATTGATTCACATTTCATTACATCCAGAATATTGCACGAGACTGAAGACAATACGCTTGACAAAGAGAAAGTCGCAACCCCGAACTCATTTTAATACACATTTTTACCTGGTCTTGCATTTATTGCAAACTAATTTTGTCTTTACACATTTCAATAATACTTAATATTTATAAATACCGAGCGAAACAACTTCTTTCTAACATAATAAAATCCACTTCACCAACGAGGGAATACGAGGGGGGAAAACAAGGGCTTTGGTCTCCTTCACTGGATTTCTGTGTCGTCTTTTCGCCTAGTCAGTTTCTCGCGTAGTTCTCCCAAATCCCCCTCCCCTTGAGCCACATCTTCATCTTTCCCATCTGTATCTTCCTCTCTAGATCCCATCTCACAACCCGTCTCTTGCGCAGACAGAGTTTTTAAGAGTGAAATTTATGGCCCGGGGCCATATCTTCACTTCGGTGCACCGCTGTTTCGTGGCACCTTCGGGAACCGAACCCACGCCTTCCCCTCTGCCTCAGACGCACTCATGGCTTTCTCTCCTATCTTTTATACCCTCCCCTTTCCCATATCTCTCCCACATACCTCCCTCTCACTTTCCCTACTCTCTTCCTCTATACCCTTCTCATCTTTCTAATCTTCTATCTCATCTTCCTCTTCCTCATCTTCCTCTTCCCCATCTTCCTCTTCCCCATCTTCCTCTCTCCCATCTTCCTCTCTCCCATCTTCCTCTCTCCCATCTTCCTCTCTCCCATCTTTCTCTCCCATCTTCCTCTCTCCCATCTTCCTCTCTCCCATCTTCCTCATCTTCCTCTTTACCATCCTCTCTCTCTCTCTCTCTCTCTCTCTCTCTCTCTCTTCTTCCTCTCTTCCATCCTACCTCCCCTCACTTCTATCTTCCTGAATTCTGCCTTCTTCCGTTAGTCGTCTCTTCTTCCCTCTTACCACTCCTCCTCTCTCCCTTTCTCTCCCCCTCCCTCTCCTTTCCCCTTTATCCTTACTCCTGCCTCAATTGTTCTCCATCGAAGTCGCTGTCGCCGTGCGCGCTGGCGAGAGCGCGCGATGGGGGCGACGCGCCCGAGCGGGACGTCGTGCATCACAGCGGAAGGGCGCGATTTATGGAGTCGTTCTCGATCGGTCGTTTTGGAGCGCGCGCGGCGTCGCACGGGGCAGGCGGATCGACGACGTCTCCGGGATTCGAAGGCGCGATCACTCGCTCGCGACTCGACATATGAACATCAAGGTTCGCATGAACGAATAATCAGTAGCCAATAATAGCCTGAATGTCAGTTTCAAACATTCAGGAGAATATACACTTTTAGGGTCATATTGTCTAAATATCAGTAAAACAAAAATATTATAGGCATTTTTAATTATTTCGAATTAACGAGTGGTTGTAAGAAGATGTGCTCGTTAAAATGTGAATTACAATATCAAATTATGTAAGGAATATCGTTCGACAATAGCAGTGCAATGAAATTGGTGAACAATATAAAATTCAAAAACAGATAGTAAGCTACTCAAACATACAAATGAAATTGAATTGGAAAGCTTTCTTAAGTAAACAATTTTTAATATGTGTGTATTATTCAAATATCAAACATCTAACGCTCTGAAAATATTATTTCAACTTACAAAATGGAAATTTACTTATTTAACTAATACACCGAAAAAGAAAGAACCGAAAAAGAATTTTGTGACAAATACTGTGAATACTTATTAAAACATTTGTTTTAAACCAATTGCTAATAAAATGTTACATATATCTCTTGATTTTTCCGTATGCTTTCATATATTCTTTGTAAAAGAAACATTTTTCCTGTTTTAATTTTGTAATTTTTATCCCACAAAAAGGAAAATTGCTTGAAGCCAAGTCATTATTAAATATTCATAACGAATGCAATTACGTGAATTTATCAACTGTGTAACTTCATTATTTTTGTTTTAAATATTATAATATGTTTCCATTAAGTGAAAAACGTATAAGCGTTCACGTCGACTGTGAATGCGGGGCAAGTTAATAATCCTCTATTGCACCAACACATATTATTTTAAGTTTTGTTCACGGTTCTTCATCCTATATTCGTACATGTTTTTCTCTTATTAAACATTTTTTTTAATTTTATTCATTCTTTTTCTTTTCCTTTTTCTACTATCTTAATATATATTACTCACTGTTTTCATTAGGTCTCATATCTTTGTATTCTTCTAATTCGCAATTTGCGGCACAATTAACGTAGATGTGTCAACCTACATTCAAATTAATGTACACAAAAACATTTCACTTGTTTTCAAAATGTGTAATGCGCACCCTCAGTTTGGGGAAGCCGAACAAAAAGCTCCCAAATCGCTTTTCCTGATATCGTGAACACGTAAATGCTAATAAATATACAAACAAACTATATCAGGCAATTCTGCAATATTTTCCTAAAATATATCGCAGATAATCTTCCAACTAACAAAATACGCATGCTGTGAAAAGAGCCGTTTCATGCTCACGCGATAGCCAACCAATAGGCCCCATACTGGCGCGCACATTTGTTGCGCCGACATTTTTAAATCAAATTTTATGCCGATTCATCCGTTCATTTGGTGTTTTGTGTGGCGAAACGCGACTCGTAATTCTGGAAATACAATGCAGCGTCTCTCCGGTGGCGGATGCGCCCACCGCGGCGGCGGGGACGGCGGCGGGGGCGGCGGCGGGGGGGCGGCGGGGGCGGGATCGCGGCGGGGGGCACAGCCAGGCAGATAACGCGACCGCGCTCCAGCCCCAGAACAAAGGAAGGTCATTCTCTCTCCCTCTCCTGGGATGGCCGTTTCCTGGTAACGCCATGTCGAAGTCGCGACCCCTCCCGGCGCGGCCCCTTTGGGATATTGCGCGAGTAGACGGAAGGGGAAGGGGGGGCAAGGCGATCAGAGCGCTGCCGCGTTAAGGGACAGAGGTGGAAAACAGCCAAGCGCACATGCAATGGGGTGTCGGAATCGGCGCGGCCCGCGCGCCGTGAGCAGCTTGTGTGTAGGCAACCCGCGAAACGCACATGTGTGTGAACAATGTGAGTTGCCTATCTGCCCCTGCTAATGGTACTGTGTTTTGTTGCCTTTACTATGTACTCGTACTTTTCTTTGCAAAAAGACATACTTTAAAAACTTCGTTTACACATAAATACTTCCTAAGAACTTTCAACGACTACCAGGCACTACCTATTTTGAGCAAAAAAGTAATTACATAATACTTCTTAAGTTCTTGTTTTTCGTAAGCAGTATAATACCCTCCAATAATACGAGTATATCATTCGTATATCATCAAAAATATTTACAATAGGGTATTCCAATGTGATTTTTATATATCGCATTCCGTGCAAGGTAGTATAATCGAAGGTATTTCGATCCACATTCGAGCTATCATCGTTGGAACTTTGCATTATTAGATGATTGAATTTCGCGGTTGGATTCCTAGAACCAATGCTTTCAGATACCTTTTCGATTCCCTGTTCGGTATTAAGTCCTAAGGAGCGATCGTCATCTCATTAGTGTTTCGATCAAAGTTCACTCAACAATGTGGGTGCAAGAGTGATCTGTGAAATCTTTTGGTGAAATCGTTGAAAATTGTCACAGAAAACTTTCAGCGAGAAACAACATTAACTGCATCTCTAGTATTTACTGTACTTACAATGTTTGAACTTTATGGATGCACTTCAAATTATATTCTTAACATTTTAGTAATAATTTCAAACGTCTAGGAAAAATTAACTTAGTGTATTGTTCATTATTAATTTTATTCTTATTTCTACAGCACACTTTCTTTGTTCATTTATATGAACTGTGCTTTCTTAGATTTTCTGACTGGCAAATTTTCAAAAATCATTGCCGAAAACCCCGACCAAAATTCATTCCATTTTTACTTTCACTGACATGATAGATGAAATTATTTGTATCGCCTCCTACATAATTTCAGTAGTATACATACCTTTTCCGGCCCTTCCACACAACTAAGCTTTATAAATGAGGTCTCTAAAGAAAGAGAATATCACGGATACGTGACGAATTCCAATTTGACTTTACAAACCTTAAGGATTTGTTTAAAAAACGCATCTAAATGTTCATGTCAAATGCAACTCGCGATACTCTGCCAAATGTTTGAATCTATATTGTTATATTATTATATTGTTATATTATATATTGTTAACTCATAAACGAAGTATTTTAAGGCCTTCGAAACTAAGTGACATCTTCTTAAACATTCTATTACATTTTTGCTGCTTTGATGCTTGTCTATTTTACCCCAACTGTTCAGAGCCTGTAGAATCTGCAACTGTATGTGAAATTAAACTAATTACTTGATATTCTACGAAATTGAATTACACGGGAGTACCTCTCTGCTCGGTAGTAAAGTTAAATAAGAATAGTTTGTACTAACAAGAGTGTATTGTATTGTTATCCGTTACAAGGAGACATATGTGACGGAGGATAAGAGGGTCTTAAATAAATGATATATTACTGGCTTAATATGAAAGTGGAAAAATAGAGAAGAGAGTGGGGTTTAAAATGCGAGAGTTCCCGCACAGGTGCGATAGTAATTCATATTTTTTTTGTATTTTCTGTGCGCACCAACTGCTATAATCATTGGTCCCTTCAATGCGATGCAGAACGTGACAATGAAACTACGCTGAAACATGAAATCGGGCGCCGACCCATATGTCGGCTTGCGGGATTTCCCCCTCCAGGCATCTCCGCAAATGGGAATCCGGGTCAAAAATTACATTAAATTGAATATACATTTAATGTACGACTGTACATGAATTTTAATGTATCTTGTACATTAAAGGGAGATTAATACACCTTTACATTGTACTTAATGCCTAAAATAAAATCAATGTAGATGTAGTACGACTATTAACTTACCTTACTTGTGTACATTTAATTTATTTTACGTACATAAAAATTACTTTCATGTACTTTTACATTAAAATAATGCATACATTTCTGACAGTATACAAATAAGTGAAAGTGTGTAAGGATAGGATAATGAAGGGTAAGGAATGATCGCCCGCGGTCCGTGTCCCATTTGTTAGTGTTCTGTCCGGCACTTGCATGGTGTTGATAGGATAAAGCACGGAAAACTATCGATCGAGCAGCGGACCGCTAGAATTCACCGCCAGACAGCGACTGAATTCGATCTAGCTACGTAGCTAGTGTCGAAAACCGTGCTACTCTCGGCTCGCGAACCATAGAATCCCTCGGTCAGAGGGACTGCAGTGGTAAACGTTGTTGCACATAGCCATTGCGAGGCGGTATTAATATACAATGCGAGGAAAGCAAAGATAGCCGGTCTAGAAGACGCACAGTATGAGGGGAAGAGCCGCGGAGGAAGGAGAGTGGAAGAGGATACGATAGAGTCGCGCTGCCAAGGCCTCTATGATGGAGATGTCCCAAGGGCCCGCAGGCGTCGGAGGAAGCCGAGAGGGGGCGAGCTGGTGGCGGCATTAGCGACGACCGAAGCAGCGGTGGAAGCAAGGGAACGCTACGGGAAGCAGCGCTGCCTATGGCGACGGGCTTAGTCGCGTTAACATCATGAGCGGGGGTAGAATTATTTCAGTTGAAGTAGATGGACTGCAATGGACGCGGTGCCTGTAGAGAGAATGTCCGACAATAGCGAAGGCCTTGGGACGATTCTGAGCCGGTGGATGCTAGAGCACCAAAACTGGTAGTGGTTGCGATGTAACCGAGTCGGAGGTAAAAGTGATGATGGAGATAGTGGTTACTACGAGTGGTAAGAACTACGAGAGGTAAGAACTTCGAGAGGTAAGAACTACGAGAGGTAAGAACTACGAGAGGTAAGAACTACGAGAGGTAAGAACTACGAGAGGTAAGAACTACGAGAGGTAAGAACTACGAGAGGTAAGAACTACGAGAGGTAAGAACTACGAGAGGTAAGAACTACGAGAGGTAAGAACTACGAGAGGTAAGAACTACGAGAGGTAAGAACTACGAGAGGTAAGAACTACGCGAGGTAAGAACTACGAGAGGTAAGAACTACGAGAGGTAAGAACTACGAGAGGTAAGAACTACGAGAGGTAAGAACTACGAGAGGTAAGAACTACGAGAGGTAAGAACTACGAGAGGTAAGAACTACGAGAGGTAAGAACTACGAGAGGTAAGAACTACGAGAGGTAAGAACTACGAGAGGTAAGAACGACGAGAGGTAAGAACTACGAGAGGTAAGAACTACGAGAGGTGGGAGACTGCAGAGTAAGAACTACGAGAGAGTAAGAACTTCGAGAGAGTGGAACTGAGGAAATTTAAGAACTACCTGAGAGGTAAGAACTACGAGAGGTAAGAACTACGAGAGGGAAGAACTACGAGAGGTAAGAACTACGAGAGGTAAGAACTACGAGAGGTAAGAACTACGAGAGGTAAGAACTACGAGAGGTAAGAACTACGAGAGGTAAGAACTACGAGAGGTAAGAACTACGAGAGGTAAGAACTACGAGAGGTAAGAACTACGAGAGGTAAGAACTACGAGAGGTAAGAACTACGAGAGGTAAGAACTACGCGAGGTAAGAACTACGAGAGGTAAGAACTACGAGAGGTAAGAACTACGAGAGGTAAGAACTACGAGAGGTAAGAACTACGAGAGGTAAGAACTACGAGAGGTAAGAACTACGAGAGGTAAGAACTACGAGAGGTAAGAACTACGAGAGGTAAGAACTACGAGAGGTAAGAACTACGAGAGGTAAGAACTACGAGAGGTAAGAACTACGAGAGGTAAGAACTACGAGAGGTAAGAACTACGAGAGGTAAGAACTACGAGAGGTAAGAACTACGAGAGGTAAGAACTACGAGAGGTAAGAACTACGAGAGGTAAGAACTACGAGAGGTAAGAACTACGCGAGGTAAGAACTACGAGAGGTAAGAACTACGAGAGGTAAGAACTACGAGAGGTAAGAACTACGAGAGGTAAGAACTACGAGAGGTAAGAACTACGAGAGGTAAGAACTACGAGAGGTAAGAACTACGAGAGGTAAGAACTACGAGTGGTAAGGGGACTCTTCGCGTCTCAAGTTGCATGGCCCTGAAGTGCTGGGTTGCGGCCGCGACCCCACCCCTTCCTCCAACAACAGGACATCCTCTGCTGCTTACGTCTTCGAATTTGGAATACTCGTGCAAGAATCCCACAACGTTCCCCCTTTAAAGCACAAAACCCAACTTTGTGCCTCCTTGAATTCCCCCGTGTTCCGAATATATTGCAGAGGAGAAAGATAAATAAAGCAAAGGAGATGCAGAAACTGTAAATTATACCTCGTAAAGTTTGTTGGAGGGCATAAGAACGATAATGCAAGTACTTCCTTCCAACTTTTAATGTGCTTCTGTGCGTATGCCATCCTAACTACAGTTTCCTAAAACAAAGACTATTATTCTCAAAACAACATTTTCTACGAGTTTTGTCACATATCAAATGAATTTTTCATACCCTTTCAAAAACGTCATACGTCTGTATTCCAGAACATTTTAGTGACAACTCGTAAAACTTCGTATGATTTGAAGCAGATAGAATTATTTCTTAGAAGATCCTATTAAAATATCAACTGCGTTTTTAACGAGCGCTAGTCGGAACATTTCATTACAAAGTTCCAAGAAAAAAACATGCGGGCTTCAGCGCCAGACACAGACGGCAAAACGGCATTGGAGCAGCGCGGGCGACTTTAATAGGCATACGGCAGCGCCCCATAAATAAGCGACGACTGTGGGAACGAAGGCGACGCGTTGGCGCTGCTCGAGGGTGGACAGCGCGAGGGAGAGGGAGAGAGAGGGGGAGGAAGGAGAGATGCAGAAAATAAAGAAGAGAGGAACTTATATTTAGACTAGGGTGCACAAGCAAACGACGGTAAATATAAGCAGATTAAGAAGAAGAGGAAAAGAAAGGAAGGAGTGGAAATATTTGAGAATGTAGGAATGAAGAAAGAGAGAAAGAAAGAGAGAAAGATAGAGGGAAAGAGAGAAAGGAAGAGAGAAAGAGAGAGAGAAAGAGAGAGAGAAAGAAGAAATAAAGGAAGGATGAGCGAAGGAGAATAAACATATAGAGTGATGTTTTTACGCTAAAGGAGAAAGAAAATGGTAAACAAAACCTAAAAGATAATGAATTTTTTTCTGAACTGCGGGAGTACAACAATATCAATATATTCAAGCAAATCCAATTGAAGCTATTCAATTTGAAAGTTAAGTACAAGAGAAATAAATATAAGTGAGAACTAAAGCCAATATGTCGCAGTACTAAAAAGGAGATTGATAATAGTGATTGAAGGCAAAGAAAATTTGGAATTGTTAAAAATGTTTGCTGTTAGTTACATGGCGGGCGTGAACAAACGGTCGAGTATATATTCCACACACAAAGACTCTGAAGTTCATAAAAGTCTGAATGAGATGGAAGTAATGATTGCTGAGAATGAAAAATAAATTTCAAATCAAGGGAACTAAAACAATTGGAATTGAAGAATTAATGTTCCAGCAGAATACTGATTAGCAGTTCATAAAAATATTTGTTTCACACACGCCACTATTTTTTCGAAGCCACCAACATTTCTTTTCTAAACTTGCATCAAGTGTCGCTTGATCTATCTTTCTGCGATTGAAAATTTAAGGGGAGGATTGAATGTGACCATTATTGAATGTAAATTATTGTTAGTTATTACTCAAGAAATTTTATTATAAGTAGTTGGAAATGAACTAATTAATTGAATCAAGTCGTTACTTTCTAGGATTACTAAATTACGAAAACGGTAAAACAAACTCGTCGTTAGGTATGAACGAACATTATGAAAATTTGTGAACGAACATTATGAAAAAACGCAGAATTAAATTTTATACTATTTAAGAAGAAAAATTGACAAATTAATGATGTAGGTTATTTACGTGATACGATTTACGTAATTCTTTTCCAATTAATTTGTTGAAATTCTTTAAACAATTAAATTACAGATGCTGCAGAATGGCATACACTTTCTCGTAGTAGTTAATTACTGTGTTGAGTGTGTGATAGCTTTCCGATTTTCCTCCACCCCCT